>JAZHYW010025452.1:0-56799 GCA_037355805.1 Ixodes ricinus | reverse complement strand
AGCCGGTTCAGTTACGTATTGCTGCACACGAGATCAATCTTTCACTGAAGAAGGAACCGAACCGGTTTTGAAACGTTGGGTCCAAGTTTAATTTTTAGTTGGAGACAATTGTATTTTTCATTATCACTTCCCCAGCCGACAGCCGTCTGTCGAGAAGATGTTTGCAACTTCAAGAGTGCGAATATAGTGTGACGCACTGATACCCACAATGGCCGATAGAGGGCATCTCCGAGAGGAAGGGTTCTAAGTTGATCGCATGGCGCGTGGCACTTTCAGCGACAAGTTGCAGAACCTCGGGTCCGGTCACTAATGGGCAGCGTTTGTTATTCTTTTTTTTTTGGCAACGTTCAAGAAAGGGTGCTGCGACCAGCGGAGCCGTCAATTACTGAGTATGTTGTGTCTATATTTATACAGCGCGGAAGATCAGTCAGCCCCGAGGACGTCTGTTATATTCGTTGGAGATGAAAGCCAGTACAGTATATGGCTGCTTGTTTGACGTCTTTAAAGTGCATCATGCAATAGTGATACGCATGACAGCTGCGCCGGTACGATTACTCTCATCCAGATTGAAGAGCGGACAGGGCAGTAGAATTGAATCCACGATCGGTGTTAGGCTTTACAGCCGCAGAGCTTTCGCTACACATGCTGCCGATCCACGAGCAACGAGACATCACGGTCGAACGCGAGCTGGAGAAGAAAACAACAACAGCAACAGCAAAGCAGAAAATCTCCGGTTTGAGGCATTTAGTACTATACCCGTTTTCACCTTAAGAAAAAAGTGGGTGTGTCCCTCTCGTCGCATGCTTATTGGTCGCATGCCGTCGCACATATTATTCCGGTCTGCAAAGTAGTTCCGATAAAAGTTTGCTCTCAGGGAAGCTAGCGTTATTTAAGCTTAGATAAATTTGTTATTCTCAGTAGGATAAATAATATACCTCCTTAGTACGCGTGTATTCACGTAATTCAACGCCTCACAAGATCTGAGGATCGATGTTCGTAGCCAGCCGGCCAGCCGCTGTCGCTCGCCTTCCAAGATGGCGACTCCAACAACTCTGGCTGAGCGGTCCGTGTTGTCAGCACTCTTTCCTGAAGACGTTTCCCCTCGGGTGTACTTCAAACGTCACGCAAGTGGAAATGTCCTGTCGAGCCAGACAAGGCAGTGTGTTTTGAGCGTTTATTCTTGGATGCGGCGGCAGTACCAAGAAAAAAATGTGGTGGAAGTCGTCAACCTGACTGCCGCCGCAACGGGGATCAGTGTTAGCTCGGTCTACGAGATCAAGCGTGGCTTCAAACGTGCCAACGGAGCTGTGAAATCTCCTTCAAAGAAGCGCCCGAAATTCGCTGAAAAAAGGAAGAGGATTTCAAATCACGACGCGTGCACTTTGACGGCCGTGAGAAGCTGCGAAGCTGCCTGCACAATTTCTTCCGTCGGGGGGAGATCCCAACGTTGAAGAAAATCGCCGCTCGTCTCCAAGAAGACGACGTGCTGCCGTCCTGTTCCTGGACTACCCTGTATCGCCTGCTGAAGGACATGGGTTTCGAGAAACAGAAACGGAATCGCAACTCCGTCCTAATTGAGAGAGAGGACATCGTCGAGTGGAGGCGGCGGTATTTGAGGGCAATCGGAAAGCACAGAGCCCAAAACCGCAAGATCTACTTCCAGGACGAGACTTGGGTGAACGCCGGCCTCACAGTTGACAAGGTGTGGACTGACAGCACCATAAAGTCAGCAAGGCAAGCCTTCATGTCTGGACTGACGACTGGGCTAAAGGCTCCTTCTGGAAAAGGTGAAAGAGTGATTGTCACTCAATCCCATAGAGTTGATATGGGCACGAGTCAAGCAGGAGGTCGCCTCCAAAAACATCACATTCAAGCCCAATGACGCTGAGCGGCTCTTGAGGGAAGCAGTGGACAACGTAACAGCTGTCCATTGGCATGACTGTGTAGAGCATGTGAAAAAAATGGAGGCGAAGTTTCGAGAATGAGATGTCCCAGAGTCGAACCTCGAGCCAGTCATCATACCCCTCGATGCAAGCGACACGGAGGAGGAGAGTGGAGACGACGACGGAGCTGACGACGAGGACGAGGGTGAAGAGATCTTCGGTGTTCAGCCGTTAGAATGGAATTGACCGTGAACTAATGTCCCCCTAGGACATGTTCTCTCCTGAAAGTGGCTAGAACTTTGGACTCTGTTTGTCATACCCCAGAACACAAAGCGGTCCTTTTAAGGACCATTCACATACTGCAAAATCGGATTCCCGACTTCATACACGCCTAACCTCCAGTGTCATGTTGTTGTCGTGATTCTACGTTTCATTACGTAATAGCCTTATTCATGGCTTCTCGAGGTCTTTGAAATCAGCTGTATGTATTCCACTGCACCGTGAATAACCAGTACAAAGAATCACTCTACAAAAAAAAAGTTTTCAGTTGTACTGCACTCGCTAGTTTGCCCATCTACAGCAGAGGTGTCAGGCGCCATTTTGGCTTTTTGCTTTCTAAACATATATGCATACAATTACACTTTAAGGGTCGTTTTTATTCAAGAAAGAAGACATAGTGTTGGCAGCATGCCGAAAGTAGACCATTGTTCTGCAATGTGACCCTGAGCGTAACATTTCACTTGCTCACCTCATGCATATTCAGTGTCGCTTACACTTCATTTTGAGGTCTAAACATTATGTTCAGCCCAGTCTTTCATTGAGATAGCTCCGTTATTGCAGTGATCAGTTCTTATGGCGGTTTGTGGGAAAGTAAACTCACAAACTGCCATCTACATGCCTTGGGGTCGCTCTGGCAATAAACGTATCTCACATCCACCATGCTGTTTTAGATTATAATCGGGATTCTTACCGCCATCCACACACAGGGCCACTCGGGCAACAAGCAGAAGCTTTAATGGAATCGTGGAAGAACGTATCTCACATCAACCACGCTGTTTCTGCTTATAATCAGGATTTGTACCACCATCCCCACACCACGGAACTTAAGAGAACAGAATTAAAGAATAAAAATTGAAATTCACCGCGACACACAAGGAAACCGATTGCCCACTCAATATATACACGTGAACGTCAACGCAATAACGTAAACAAAGGTATATTAGGACAGAATAAACTATGCAAACTTACGTTCGTGGCTGGTAGCAGATCTGATCAATCCCAGTTCATCAAGTTTGCGGCGATGTCGATGATGTCAGCTGATATTTTTGCTTTAGCGCTCCATGTTTGCCGTTAAAAACTGTAAATACGCTAAAACTGGCAGACGTTGATTTTTTTCTCATGGTGTTTTTAGAAAGCCGACGGTATAAACAATGTTAGATATACAAGGATATGTTTATTGAAAACAGTTTAAAGAAGCGATGCAAAATTGTGCATAGCATAAGCATGTTTATCAGAAACAAACGCTATTTAACGAGGTATGTTCTAGCTTTTTGCCACTAGAGGATGCTGCAGTGCTAAATTCCTTTTGGTTTCGGTCTCTAATTGTGGATCCCACCACCTCCCGACGGAGAGTGGTGAAATCTACGCGATATCGCGCCATTTCATTGGTGGAAACCCAGAACACTCCGCCACCGGCCGGACTTGTTTTACTTCGGTTCTTAAGGTGAAAACGAGTATAGTATCGCCGTATCACGTTTAACAAGTTGGAACTATAATTAACAGGGTAATTGTATTTACACAAATACTTGCAAATACAACACTACTTTGTTTTTTTCTCGTCGTGGATTTTAAAATTCAGCATTGGGGGCACGCCTAGTACGTATGGCCAAGCGTTTTGTCGTTTGTTTTCTAAATAATTGTATTTTCAAAATGCCTTAAAACGCGCTAAAAACAGTCAAAACGGTCATATTTCTGGATTTTTAGAAAATCTCCAGCGCTCTAAAGTTAAAATCGAAGGACCGTATTACCTTCACTGCGTCTTCATAAGTGAGCTCCAAAAGAATGAATACTCTGGAGCATTCCTGGGCACTCAGGTTCTTGTAACAAATTTTGCTCATTGAGTGACGAGCGGTCGAATCCCCTTAACTCACGCTTTCGTTCAGTCTAAAATATACAGTTATCAAATCCTTCGGTTTTACGAATCTGCATAGTTCCTGCCTTATATATAAACAGTCTTCGCATCGAGAAATATATTTTTTTTATCTTAGTTTACCTAATTTAAGCTATTTTTTGTTTCTACCTGAGGAAGGTATGGAGGCAAGAAAAAAATCACTTATCGTTATCTTACGTTTTATTGCAGGTAAGTTTGTTCTTTGAGATTACTGATGCCATGCTTTCACAACCTACGGGCGCCCCCATGGTATTCCGTATTTGATTTACCAAGTCGATTGGCGTCGAGATGTTTTTGTGGCGCCACCTCGCAGAGTGCTTCCCCCTTTGACGAAAATGGTAGGATGCGAGCAGACGACACGC
Organism: Ixodes ricinus; assembly: GCA_037355805.1. Classification (NCBI taxonomy): domain Eukaryota; kingdom Metazoa; phylum Arthropoda; class Arachnida; order Ixodida; family Ixodidae; genus Ixodes; species Ixodes ricinus. The sequence goes on along the minus strand of JAZHYW010025452.1, from coordinate 52,384 downwards.
TGCGTCAAAGCGCAGGTGACTATGTTGGAGTCGCACATCTGTAGCCTGGTCAAAATGGTGTATTTATGCAAAGAACGCGCGCATAGCGTTTTTGAAGTGATTTTTCTAATAAATGGCAGCGCCTCGAAGTTGCTTTTTCTAATAGAAAAGCTTTAAAATGTTCGTGAAGAAGAGCCGGAGCTTAATATTTACGGCTGGCACGGCGTGCGTCGGGGCTATTCCCAGCCTCTCTGACTTGTTTGCTTTGTTCTGTGGAGGCTGTACTGGAAAGAAGGGTCTTGCATTTACCAGAGTAAATGACGTGCTGTCTCCTTAGCTGTGCACGAGCGCACAGTTGTGTAGCAAACTGCCGCACACTTCTTTTAGCTGCATTGAGCTTGCCATTACCGACGCTTCTATCAACTGAGACTCGACAGTTCCTGTAAAGCAAATGCTTGTCAGAAACTGACGTTTAGCTCCTCTCGAATCGAATACGCGACACAGAAGTATGTCATCGCGACTTCTGCTCGAAAGAAAAGCGGACATTTTCATAAATTCATAAATTGTCGATCATGACCCGGCAAAATCAGGCGATTAATTAATTTGTTGTATCCCTATTATTATTAGGAATTTTTCACAAACTTAATTTCGCTCACTGAGAAGCTCATCATCCATCATGCGCATTTGGGTCAAAATTAAACATACAAACGGTAGTAATTCATAGCAGGTGCATTCTCAATTTTATGGGACGCTGAAGTGTCACCGACTTACTAGGTTCAACACCTCCGTCCCGATCTGGTCCTGCACGTTTCGCGTCAGCCTGGTGAATAAGCAGGAATTAAGGTGAAACTACTCCGGAAGCAGGAGGCACCGCTTCTTCCTGAAAGTAATTTTGCAGAAATGTTCGTTTCATGGTTTGCAAAATTAAAACAAAAAGGAATCAACTCGGAACTAATAAGTGACCAGCACTCACATAACATATTGGAACCAAGAGGATACACGGAGTCGCTTTCACTAACGTTTAGTACTGACGCCAGAGAGTTCTTCAATTTCGCTTTTCTATTTTAAATTTGATCAGACATTACTTTCTTAGATTTATCTTGTCCGACTTTTAATAAATGAAACACACCCTATTCGCCGTGGTAGATGTTGTAGTGGAATTAAGCGCTAGATATTCCATTTTCATCATCCAGCTTTGTGTACTGGGGTACAGAAGAGACACACCACAATCAAGGCGCTTCGACACCTTAGCGCCAAAGTTAATTGGCACGACTACGCGTATCACGTGCGGTTTCAAACTTTGGTTAAATATCCTGCTACAAATAACACTTCATCAAATAAACGAAACACATGAAACGCTCTGCTTGCATTACCAAAACAGTGCACGAAGCGAGCTGACGAGCCGACGGGTCCAAGATCTGCGCGGTCTTTCCCAGTTAAAGTCATTAGATCCTTGGAAAGTACCGCCAAGTGGTCGCCATCTTGGTCCGGGAAGTTAACAAGTTCTCTTTGAACCCTCCGTCCTTGGTGAGCCGATCTACATTCGCTGGTGACGGGTAGCTTTATGGAGACGTTTCTTGTATACCGAGATTTTCTAACCACACACCGGCGAAACAAGTATACATATTTGTACCACCCGACAAGATGGCGTGTCGGTGCTTGGAGGCACTAAAGAATAATTTTAATGTCTTGAAATGAGCCAGACGAACAATTTAATTGTAAAATATCCTTGGAGATGGGCATGATTGATAAGTTGATTGCATAGACAGTGCCAAAGTCTCTTATATTGGTGAGGAACGCTTCTATCACGATGATGCTCCATGATGATCTTGGCGCGACTGGTTTAGAACATTCCCTAGAAGCTTCGAAGATTTGAATGAACTAAGATGGAGATTTCCGTGACATCATAGACGGATCAGTTAATCGCCTTGCGAGGTTTTGGTTCTGTGTAAGTTAGTATCCGTTTGTGATTTGGTAGCAGGTGGGGAAGGCAATGGCGCTACTTTCCCAGGATTCAGTGACTTCAGTCCCAGTCACGTGGTCCCTGTCTGTCCAACCCGTGACGTCACGAACGAAGATGATAATAGCTAGAGAATCACCCCTTGTATTTTGCACAGGCCGCTAATACACCTACACCGCTAGCATAATCGAAGCGATCATAGTGGCGTATAGCCGTGCAAAGCATCTTGCAGGAACCCCTTGGCCATAGTTTCAGTTTCTATTTGCCAACCTCACTTCACGACATCTCCTCACGACCGGACACAGTGTTTGCATTTTCAAATATGCGACTTTTTTTAAATTCATTATATTGTAAGCCTTTCCATCCAATATGGATCAAATGCCGGGGCATGTGTTTTGGGAGCTCCCGTTGTGGCAGAGTTTGTGCACATGTAAACAGGACTACGAAGGCACATGGAAGAAGGAGTATACCGGATCGGTCATTCTCTTACATCTTCCGCTCAATTGGCTTCTTGAATATTACTGAGCCGGGAGAACCATGCTGCACTTTGAAGTGGTATCCAGACCACCAGAAAGGTATGGTGCGAGGTCGGACGAAGGCCTACTCCTCGCTAAGGCTAGGCATGTCCCTACGGGCGCTGCATGTCGCTGTCACAACGGGCAATTTTACAATGATGAATCGTCGCAGTACAACTGATCGCGGAAGTTGTTTTTTTCATGTAGTCCTGTGATACACAATTTGGTCAACTAAGTGACATAGAACCATGCGAGTCCTCGCAATAGACCCTTCCCGAAAGTCAGTCTACCCACCCTGTGCAGAGCCAAACCCGACGCTCTAATGGCGACACTACACAGCTTCTCCACACCAGAAAATGCGAACGTCTTCGAAAGCATAGAGCAGAAAGGGGAAAAGGTGTTTGTTCTTTTACGTCGCCTTCGACTCACGAAATCGAGGGTGCTTGATTTAGCCAAGCATGATCTCTTATCACCGCCATTAGAGCGGCAATATTGTGGCTCTTGGGGCTGCCACAAGGTGACTCTGACTTTTGAAAAGGGTCTAGTACAACGCGCGCAGTGTTGCATGCAGAGATTTCTGGAAGTAGTCTATTTTTGCGGCCACCTTAAAGGCTTTCTCCGGATTCGAGGGCACGTTACATAGCAAAAGACAAAGAAGACGCCGTGAATAACATATGTTTTGTCATTTCATCAGGTAAGAATTAACTGCATCATGTGAGTATATTTTAGAAGATTGCCGTATGTTCCATATGATAAATTACTCTGTTTTCAAGCTCTGAAAGATACCTTATGGGCTCAGAATTAAAATCAAAACAGGTTGTTTTAACTTAATAAATTTGTGCCCCTTAAAATTGCTTTAATTATGCGATTTCATAAAATTTTATTGCTGCACAAAGTATTCGCCCATCTCATTGAAAGATGTAGAATTCATTCTTTCGAACCAAGCTCCTTGATCGATTGAGGAAATGAAACCCGATTCGTCGGCCCGAATAAATAAGAACGCATTGCAGAAAGCTAAAAACTCCATTACAATATGATGTGGGAGGTTTAGAGCGTGAGGTTACCTGGATCCAAAAGTTAAAATAGAAGATCTATATGTCTCATGATTTGTACTTGGTACCTAAGCTTCTTTGTCTACTCTCATAATTCGGAATGTGCGTGTTGCCCAGTTTATGTTCCTAAGTTACTTGTTTTTCTTTCGATTTTTTTTTGCTAAGTTTTATAGCCAGGTGCTAGGGCCGAATCAAAAGACAGTTTAGTATTTATTGCGCTAGCTCCTCTGACTTTTTCTGCTTGAAATATTGAACTCATTCTTTATGCGCTGAAGTCCGCCTAAGCCAAAGTTTGTCAATGCAAACATTTATGAGAACGCCTGTGACACATATTTCAGTTAAAGTGACACATATTTCTTGAAGACAGCAGAAATTTGAGTAAAATAAATGAATCTGACGTCCACAATATTTTTCCTTTCGAAATTACGTTTTTGGTAGTCGTCGGCTTATGAAGAAATGTTGTCTGTCCTTTCTATCTTTTCATCCAAGTAATGTAATGTTTCCAAGCTTTCGCTTCAAATTTCCAATGCTAGCGTCATATTTTCAATGCCCTTTCAGTCGCTCGTCGGTTCTGACAAAATATCACTGTTTGAATTAACGAAAATACCAAGTCAATACAATACTTATATTTGAAGTTCGTCAGTACATATGAGCGTCATTGGTTTCGTTCTGACTCGATCCTCTACAGTGAAGCGGTGAAACCCTGTATTAGCGTTATCGCCGCGAAATGCCCGCGCAGCGGATTTTATGAATGAAGATGTATTTGACGGCAAGCATTAATTCTGATTCACACACTTCCGAACGCCTAGCACCGACTCCGACCCAACAGGTTTCAGCCGTAACCGACAGTCATCGCTGCTGCGCGGCCAGACGTCAGTATAGTCGCAAACGTCTTAACAACCGTTTCTGTCTGAGTCAGTTGTAGTCGGGCGCAATTGTGTGAACCACCCTTTATTGCTGACGTCTCTCCCTGCCGAAAATAAGACGTTCAGTTGAGAAAAAGCGCACTTCAGTCACGCTTAGAATTACTTATACGTGTCAAATCTAAATGCGTACATTCTTCTCCGCCTTAAACAATCAGCAGCCTATCATTTTCAGAGAGCGCGCCACCCCATGAAGGCACTATAAATTGATCACTCTTGTACCGAGGGTACAATAGCCGCTGGGTTAGTTTCACCCTTAGAGTGGAAGCTGAACAACCAGTTTGCTCCGTGATTCTATTGTGTTTGAGCAGCAGGAATAGAACGCCTACCAAAACTCTCAATTGCTAATGCCGGAATGCTTTGGTGCAGCGCGCTCTTATGTGTTTTACCCTTGACGTCACGCCCTAGGATTTGCCTCGCTGTGGCGTCACCAGTTGTAACCCAGGCTTCTAATCATCTGTTGCGACAAGCTCTAAAGTGATTATATGTTTAAAGTGGCCGTGTAACGATATTACGTTTGAATGTTTCTCAATTCTAACAAGCTTACTGGCACTAGTGGGATCGAAGCATGCTCGGACGCAACGCCACTCACCAAGAAACCTCTTTAGCGCCGATACATTTCAAGGAGAAAAAAACGTCGTTTCCTTTTAGCGTCTTCTGAAATTTTTATGACGAAGCTGCGGGGATCGCATATGTTGCCGATGTCAACAAAATGATATCCAGAATTGTGTCATTAAGTTTTGCGATCGCCGGGGGGACGATTTATAAAGTGCTGCTTATACGGAGGAAAAAAAATGCGTTGCGTGTATGTTTTTACAGCCTAAAGCTTGGTCTGCCTCAACGGGCGACAAGCCTCCCAACTTTACATGAGAAATTTAGCCAGTGCAGTACAACCGCTAGCCCGGGGTCTTTAACGTGATTCAGGCAGTAGTGATACACGACCGCACGCGGGTACGATGCTCATCCTCATCAAAATTGGCAGGGGTGGGGATTGAACCCAGGATCACAGCTGGGTTCAGCAGCGCGAACTTTCGCTCCACGTGCTTCGAGCTGGTGTGCGCGAGTCCACTCGGCCACAAATCTCCTATTCGCTGAACATGAACACAGCAAGAGCATATGATTTGGGCTCGTGACAATCAATTCTCGGACATGCAGTCGGTTATACTCTGTTTCAGCTTGTGTTTTACCACAGGAAAGGCTACAAGCGCGAGTTCCTTGCTCTAAAGCACATCTCGGCGACACACGCTCTCGTGCACCAAGGGCAGCTGCCAACGCTATGAGCTCGCGCTTCTAACCTTCGCTGCGGTAAAAGATAAAGTGAAACGACGTATAGTGGCCAGCGCTCAATCGCTGCCATGACGGGAATAGCTGAATCTTAATAATGCGTGTAACTCGGCCCGTGGTCCTGAGTTTTGCCAACCCTATGTTCCACTTCCCCAATTAAAGCCTCTTCATGTTTTAAAAGTAGCGCAAGGTGCGTCGATGCAGAGAGGCACGTGCAACGTGCAGCCCTTAGAAGGATCATGGCGGCACAGCGCAGCACTGGGCTAGATTTTCGACGCCACGTTCTTTTCACAAATGGCGCGCCGCAGGTGTATCCGAGCATTTCCAAAACAATGAATGGTGCCACTTTTCCCAGAATAGAGGGCTTTACTTCCAAGGACGCATGACGTTACCCGTCTTAAAATAAAGTTAATCATGATACGGCATTTACTGAAAGTACAAAGACTGTTGCATCGCCCGTTTAAGAAGCACAGTGAAAGCTAGGAACCATCGCGGTCTTTAACCAACACCGTCGAATTCGGCAGCCTGACAAAACCCAGAATGCCCGTGGTTTGGCCAATCGTAGAAAGTCGAACAAAGCGACGCTTTGGGTCGCGAACGTCAACATTATATAACCACGCTCGCTACGATAAAGAGCAAATTTAAAGGCTTGCTCACACATTTGCAACGGTTGCGATCGCATGCAACCGAAACGACCGTAAGTACCAAAACACCGCAACAACTGTGACTCACGGGTTGCTTCGCGAAGCTACCCCTTGCATCCCATGTCATGCTGTGTCCGGCGAATACTTGTTCCGGTGACTTTCTCGTTACGGTTGTTTCGGCGTCATGCGAACGCAACCAACGCTGATTTGTATGAACCAGTCTTTGCTCAGCTCACACAATTTTACCCAGCGAAAACTACAGCTGTGAACTCCAAGTTATTGAATACGCTAGAAGGAAAGGGGTTAGGTCAAGCATTGGAAACAGGCACCAAATTCAGTAGTTTTTGCTCCCTCCCCATTACCAGTCATCAATGTATATGGAGATTATTAACAAACTCCCCTTTTGTGCGAGCGAAACAAAAATCATCACAAGACCCATACAATGCGAACACAAGCCCGTACTTGCATCATTTGATTTTCGTTATATTCAAAGCCAACGCTGAAAATACCCAAATTCCAACCCTTACAGGCCAAATTTCAAGGAACGCTTTCTGTCTGGAAGAAACCCCTTCGTCAATATTCTTCAATCTATTCCCGCTCTCGCTCGGTTTTAAACCTCCTCAAAGGACGCGAGTCTAGAAGCAAATCCTCACCGAAGGGGGGAGGGCTTTCTCCTTTCTGAGAAGAAGAGTAGGAATCAAGAGGTGGTTTTGTCCTCGCTGAGTGCACGCCGGCCTTTAAGTATTGAAGGACGAAAGAAGCCACTGTTTCCTCTGGACCGGGCAACTTTAGCTTTTAAATTCAGAATAGGCGTCTGGTTGTTACATAATTAAAATTGCATCTATTTTAGTTGATGTATGAATTTATTCATAAGTTTCTAAGTCGTGTCAAACAGCCGTTGCATACCAACGTTATGGCGAATTAACCTAGGCAGAGGTAAGGACAGGGTGTCTAACTAGCACAAAGTGGTCTTTGAAGGGGGGGCGGGGGGGAAGGGGTGGCGTGGGTTCCACTTGGAAGCCCAGGTGGGCCCCAGTCGGTTTTGCAAATCGGGCCCAAGTGGGGCTCACCGCAAGTAACCCACCTGGCCTGATTCGGGTATCCTACAGGGGCCTCGCGGGCATCCCACATGGAGCTCCAATCGGGGGACTCATAGTGGATCTACCTGGGCAGCCCACAGGGGCCCTATTTGTGGGGTCCACAAGGGGCCTAGGTGGGCAGCCCATATGAGTCCCACTTTTGGGGCTTACAGTGGACCCATGTGGGGTATTGCAGCACATTCATAATTGAGCATGTCTTAGTTTTGCCCGTTTGCCTGTTGGAAAAGATAACAAATATTTTCATTACATTTTGGTTGATCAATAAAACGTCGTGACGGAGGGCAGAGAAAGTTTGGCATTTCAAGTGTACGAAATGAAACAGTTAACTGTGCACATTTGCATATCAAATCCTGCTAGACAGGTGATAAGGATGCATAGCATGCTTAGCCAGCTACAAACACATAGTTTTAGAACCGATAACGACATTCCGACGAGCGTGTTTACATGAATTCACCCTCAAATTGAATACCCTGAGTAAAAACTTCCACCCCAGGTAAAACCGGCTTAACTACATGCACGCCGAGTGGTAATAAAGTTAGCAATACAATTTTAAAAAGCTGAAATCAATATATCACGCCAAATCGAGCCCACATGTGAGCTAACGACGCCGCCGTAAGCCGAGATGGGACACACGGGTGAATTGCAGGGAATGTCCACGCGTTGCTTTCGTAGAGCCCATCTGTGTGATAATTCTGACCCCGCATAAACGTGGTGGAGAAAATGCGGGCATTACACGGGCAGCCCAAGCTGGGCATGCCGCCGCGTTGTCCCTTGCAGCGCACACTCTGTCCTCACGTGGTAGAGGGGTTCATTGCAGGGGCAGTCCTAGTTGTACATGCCCATCCATATCCGAAGTGGGAACCCATTGTTGTACTACGTCGGCAAGCCTAGTGGGCGGGCCCTCGCTTTGCCCCCAACTTTGCTAACTTTGCCCTTGCATAACCGTGTTGCGACACACGGATGCCACATTGGCCCCAATTCAAGTGCTATTGGTGTTTGGAAACGAACTGAAATATAGCATTTTGTAACCCCGAGAGAGGTAAAAATACAAAAACAAAAATAAAAATGCAAGCACCATAAGCTTATTTATCTTCAATTTCTTACTGTGTCAGTGGTTTGAGTGTTTACCAACCAGCACGCTTGCGCTCTTTCACTCCCTCAAATATTTTTATTTCTCTGTACAGTGCATTCGTTTTAAGCATGTCATTTCAATGGTAGGCCTACTCGTTCGCACAACATGCGTGTATAGTTCCTGATACGGAAGGGCCGTCAGGTAAATATCCCATGCAAATCATGTACGTAAATTCGATCATATACTATACGTTACTTTTTTCTTAATCTAGATACCGTCATATGTCGTCAGCCCAAGGCTCGAACCGAACCCAACGGTAAACCTTCATCTCTCAAGTGAAATCATATCAAAGGTGGCAGACACATGTCCGACCGAAAAAACAAAGTCCGTGCTTTGACGTCTCCAGCAGCGACTCGTCGGGCGTTCGTCTGCTGCCGACTACCGGTTTAACGTCCCTTTTCGGCAACCCTGTCCCGCCTGCATTTACCGTCAAGTAGGGTGCCCAATCTTCCCGTATCCCCCGCCGCCGCCACCACCGACGTACCCGCCGGATGTGGTCTACCTCAATCTCCCGCGTGTATCCAACCCGACAATTTTGCCCATCCCAATCCCGATACCATTCCCGATGCCGATGCCCTCACCTGCGCCAGCTGCTGCTGCCGCCCATCTATCCACCCGCTCCTTCGGCGCCTCCGCCGTCGAACGCAGCTCCTCAATGCTCAGCGTCCCACGATAGAGACATGGCTACCATAACAACGCTTATCGAGGAACTCAGAGCCCAAGCGACGCGCCAAGAGAAGCAGCAACAGAATCCTCTGACGTGGGAATCCCGCGCGCGCTCGTGAATCGAAGCGCGCTCACGAATCGCAGCGATCTCGAGATGAGGAAGACTCTAGCAGCGAGGAGAGGCGGAGGAAGAAAAAGAGATAAAGAGAGAAGAAAGAAAGGACCAAAAGAGGAGGAGGAGGAAGAAGAAGAAGAGAAAGAGAAGGCGTCGCTTGCCCGAATGGAAGAGGCTGAGAGAAAAGCGGCAGAGGTTAGACGAGGTGCAAGAGGCCAAAACGGCGGAGGCGATGAAGAAAGCCAACAAGCAGGAACACGCCAAGACGCCTTCGGAAGAAGACCGGAAGGGGGTCGGACGTGAGAGCAAGAAGAACGGAGAAGTGGTGAAGACAGTTGCTGAGAAAGCAGCAGCGGATGTCTCTTAGTGAATCTGTCCTTCGTTAACGAGGATCTACCACGGGTATACATCTGTTGCCGTGACAGTTTTGGCTGAAATCTGCTGCTCTGGTCAACGATGTGAATATTTACATTTGTTGTAGCACAAGTTTTAACCGTTATGATGTTTTTCAAGCAACAGAAGGTCACAGGAACGTTTGGACACTTATAATATATATATTTACAGTTTTTGCCAATTTTTGAGACAAATTTGCATTATTTCGAAATTTCTGAAACAGGGGACATAATTTTTTTTATATTATTTTTCTTCTAACACGGCAAACTCTTTCCAATCTATTATTAAACATGCGACACCACTAGTCTTCGTTCATTCATTTGAAAATAAATACTTTTGAGCTATATAAGAAATAAACGTATCTCTGTTTCCCATTATTTTATTAGCCATTACCATAGAGGACGTCTGGGCTCAAAGGCGTCGCCACAGTAGGTTTTCTACGATTGGCCGAACACTCGGTGTCATGTTTAGACGGGCGGAAATCGAGGGCGAGAAGAAGACATGAGCGCGTGGGAGGCCAGTACACCTAGTTCTGACTAAAATGATTAGTGGGTAAGCGCAAAGCCAGCTGCCTTTCTCCCTACTCACTCACCGAACGCTCTCAAACGCCAAATGCCTGCGTCCAGCCTTCGGAGTTCGCGTTCGAACACGTTTGAACATTGAGTAGAGACAAAGGCTAGCTTTGCGTCTGCTTACAAATGCTTCAATCAAAGCTCCGCGCTCACGGAATATAGCATAGTAAACTCAAATTCCGCACTCATTTCCTCATCTTTCATGTTACAGCCGCATTGACATTAATTATGCTTTCATCGACGAAAGTAACATTAATGTCCGACTATCAACTCAGACGTTGTTTGTCTTAATAATCCGTTAAATTGGAGCTTGCACTCCCATTTACCGTATTTATTCAAATCTAAGCAGATTTTCTTTTTTTTTCTTTTTTAATATCGATACATCGAACTTTAAAGGGATTGTCCGGTCAAAACCGGAAGTACTTAAGTTCTTGCGCTCGTTACGTCGAGGGAGCCTTCATGTAGAGAAAGGTCATTTTTATTTTGATATATGATCTCCCGTTATTAATTAAACCTTTCATGAGCCTATGTACGAAACTGCACCCCGAATTTCGCCAGTGGCAATGGCTGACATCCGTAGGTGCTGCGTGACGTCACAAAACGCAAAGGTTTGTCGGATGGTCGGGATAACAAGCGTTAGTCGATGAATGTATTGTATTTTGTTTCGAATTATATAGTCTCCTAGGCTGTACCCTACTTAAATACGGTTCTTTAATGCAGTTCCCAAGCATGTGCAAAAAAAGTCACGCCTTTAGCAGGAAATTACTCGCAGACAGCCATAAGCTTCGAGCAAACGTATGCCGTTTCGCGCAAACACAACTGCGACGGCCACCGACCGAACTAGGGGCGCTTGCAAAGCAAAGGATGCAGATTTCTCCTCTGAAGCGGCACCTAAGTACACGAAGCGGCATCTGGGTACACGTCAGCGGATCCACTGGATCGGTGATGAGGCTGCGGGTCGCTCCTCAGAGGCGATGTCCGCGGGTCGAAAACAAACGGCGAATCGTTCAAATGCATGTCGTCACTTGACTTGGACGAGCTTGATGAATCGTAGTCACGCTCCATTTTCACACGCGGGTCAAACAGAATCGGGCTGAACGCATGCTAAATACAACCAGTGGCGTCGCGAGGGTCAGCGGCACTCGGGGCAATAGCCCGCCGCGACCCCCCCCCCCCCAACCCGCTCTCGCGTGGCCCGTCGCGACCGCCCCCCCCCCTCCTTTGAGACGCCGCTGAATACAACTTCTGGTATCGTTTCCAGGTGGCCTTGCTGTTGGTTTGGGTTTCGCTGCATAATCAAATTGATTAATCCGATTTGGGCGAGGAGTGGATGGACGTAGTTTATTATCGTTGGCACAGCATCACACCTCAGCTTACGAGCCTTCTGTCCGCTTAGAGCTCAGCTCGTAGCTCTCTTTGTGAGATGATTGCTGCATAAGCGGGATCTCGATCTTGACGGGAACCTAGGCCCTATGCACGGCGACGATCCACTTCGCTCGTCACTGCACGTCTCGCGGAAAAGTGTGGAACGTCATGTCTTGGCTCGCATGTGCTGCCCGGTGGTTGTGGCACCCAACCGCGCAACAAAAATCTCACCCAACTACGAAACAAGTCGAGCACAACAAGAAAAACGAAGCACGCTGAAGCAGACAAAAATGCTCGCTTTGTGTTTTGTGACGTCAGAGCTTCAATGTTGCCAACGAAAGCAGCGTTTACGCTAGAATGCGATTCGAGCAGCATAAATTCAATTACTCACGCAGAGGGGCATACAAAATTCAGATATTGCACGTACGATCCGTCTCGAGGCAATAACAATGATATTCAATTGGTTTCTCGAATACAAAATTTGACCGGACAATCCCTTTAAAGGGGTGCTGAACCGAAAAACAGAATCTAAATTCTTTGTCGTTTTGATATTTACAGCACACGAATGGCTCTTAAATGACGGTACTTGAAACAATAAAGTAGTCTAAAATGTATGATTTATGGAAATAAATATTATAAGGTGCACCTGGTGAGTTCTTTGAAAGCTCGCTTCGTGACGACAACAAACCTGTAGTACGCAGAACGCGGCTATGGTGAGCCACCAAAGTTGGCTCTGACCCACCTCGTTGGCTCCGGCGTGCGCTCACGCCGCGTGGTGGCGCGACGAAACGGAAATGCGACTTGCGAACCCCGTCAGACGTCGAAACGGAAATGCGACGTGCGAACGCTGCTGTCAGACGTCGTCATAGCCAACGTATCAGGACGGGAAAGAAATCGCCGAACTCCGAAAAACCCACAGAACAAAGTCACCGCCGCCGCTATGACGCAGGTGAAGAAGTGGACTGGGGATGGCCGGGTGGCTGGCAGGTAGTGCGGAGCAAACTTGGTTGGCAAACTTCCAACGCGACGGGCATCCGTCTACTACTATTCAAAGCGCAACTTTCTTCCACGCTGTGGCGCGTCGGCAGCTCGACTTGTTCACGTCAGTTCCGTTGCGGTTTGTTTTCGTCAGTTCCGTTGCGAGTAATCCCAGAGCGCCTCGCGCGCGTCGGAGGCTTCTGGCGCTTCTGGCTCAATCGGCGGTCGTCATTCCAAGAAATATAATAATCCGATCTCCATCCCTTTACATGAATAGCATTTTTAGGTATAGCGCGGTCCCGGGAAGCTTGTCCGGGGCTTATTTCGGCAACTTCAGATATCGGTTCAGCATCCCTTTAAGGTCGGCTTAGATTCGAGGATTTAGAAACACGCGCCAATTTCCAAGTAAAATTGAAGAAAGTTGCGCGCAGCTAGCGCCACCTAGAAAAGAAAGTATTGTAGCCATTACTAGCCCAGCCAGTAGCCACTTAAGTACACAGGCGGTGCCGCCATTTTGATTTGCTTTGATAGTGGCCTGCGTGCGGCGTGGCGTTTTCTTTTATCAACAGCGCAATGGCACCAAACAGGCGGTGCCATTATAGTTCCGCTTTAAAAGAAAAGTTGTTCTAGCCGCGGAGTTGTCGTCGAACGTTGAAGCCGGGCGGGACTTCAGCTTCAATAAATGTCTTCTTTTTGTGAACGCTGTCCTCGCTTTTTCGTTCGGCCTACATTCGAGGTAAGTTTTTTTTTTTTCTTGGTTTCGGATTTTTAAGGGTCGGCTTAGAATTGGGGCCGGCCTAGATTCAAATAAATACGGTGTACACATGCCGTCGAAATTTGTATTCTAGTTAATGTTAAGTAGACAAGATCACCAACTTGAGACATTACGAAGAGGTAAGTTGGAGGTCATGACGTCACGAAGAGGAACCGTAAAAGTGCGCCACCGAAATATATCGGTGCTAATACTTTGTTTCACAATAAATCAGACAACAGTAACATTCCCGAAGACACAAAAAGAAACCCGTATATTAAATGGACAAAAAAGCACATTCCGTTCACTGCGCTCTCTATACTTTACTTCACCCTAAGTCCAGACAGCGTCAAAGCTAAGATCTCGATAAAACGAATCAGACAGCATCAAAAGCGTGCCATCATGATGTTCGTCTTGTTTCTGTACGGGTACTGTCATCACTGCACCGATCATAAACAGAAAGGACCCAGTGGCGTGCGCTTCTGACGCTGCTTATTCCGGTCCGACTGGCTCGTAGCGTCAGCTGCGTCTCGAATTAAGCTGAAACGAAGTACAGTGGTCTGCCGGAGATAGCACATGGGCCCTGTTAGCTAATATAAAGAAGAAAACGAGGCCTCCAGGAAACAGCAGCGAGCGTCGAAGGCGGCGGCAGCGAAGCTTAGCGGTGTCAGCGCTGCAGCTGGTTAGCGCAAAAGTACGAGAATAAGTCGTCAAGACCACTCTTGGCTCTCTATCTTCCAGACTTTGTATCTAGAACATTCGATCTAGGACGTTTGAGCGTCGGAGCATTCGGGAGGCCGACTCTGCAAGGTTATGTTGGCCTCCTTATCCATCACACTCGCGGTAATTGTAAACATGAATCTTTCATGCAAGGCGAGCATTGCCTCCCTGGGACGCTTCTCCAAATGGTCGTTCGCAGTACACTTGCAGGGTCGTCTGAACCATACGACAGGCTTGACCGCGGTGGCAGGTTCACGTGGTGGGCAATGATTCTTACAGCGGCTGGAGTCTTTTTGGATTTCTTCGTATCCGGGAAACGGTTTCGCAGCGTCAAACGGTTCCCTGCAAAGTCGGTGAAAGTGCTACACCACCAAGAATGAACAAAGCCTCCGTATCCCCTCCTCTCTCTTCGTGAAACGTCATCAGAGTCGGACCACGCTAACTCGGCTATCGGGCCCGAGCCCGATCTTTATATGCGCTCATTGAACACGGGCCCCAGCAGAAAACTGACACATCACTCGTCCCCAATCCTTGGCCTCGATCGATCTGACTGTGGTGTCGTTGCAGAGGTGGTGCGGCGGCTTTCTGCTTGGTTACGTGGTGTGGGACTGCGCCGTATAATAATGTTTCTCTCCGTGGATCTCGTTTCTCTTTGTGCACCCTTTGACGGGTGTAATCAGGTGGCCTGCGGTGGTTCGAAATCGTGGGCCAATCTATGGCGTCTCAAATTTAGAAAGGCTGCGTGAGAGCTTACCACCCATCACGGAATAGTCAACGCAGGTCAGACTTGGAAGTAATCCGTTACAAGTAACGGGATTTCTTGTAATTCATTACTTTTCTTGTTATGTGCTGATTATTCTGTTACTTTCTTGAAAATGTAATTTGTAATACCATTACCGTTTAAGTAATGAAGTACTGAACTTACTCGTTCTGATTCTTTCGTGTTGTCAAAGGGAGATATAGAGTGAAAGAAAGATGATGCGAGCTTCTTTGCGATTTTAGCTGTAACACAATAGCCCCCTTTTGTGTTACCGCTAAATTCGCGAAGAAAATTGCATCACCCTTCTTCCACTCTATATCTTCCTCCTCTTGCCAGCACTCTTTCCGTTAGGGAGTGCTTGCAGCACTCCCTAACAGAAAGAGTGCTGGCAAAGAAAGGAATTAACGGAAAGCGACAACCAGCCACCCACAACCCGTTTCTGGACTCGTACGTACGGTCAACCAGGCTGGGAGAATTCAGCTGTCCATATGGAGGCAACAGGCTTTGACTTCTTGGAAAACGAACAGACTGTTCCTGGCATACAACATAGAAGAAAACAAATGGCCCATAAAACCGTCGCGAGGGTTCGTGAGGAGTAGGACAGTGGACACCGTGACCGTAGAGCATGTGTCCGCTCCCTCCCTTCCTAACTCCCTCGCCCCCCTCTCCCAACCACCACCTCCTACCTTCCCCACCCCCTGCGTCTTGTCCCTCAAAAACAGATTAGCGTCTCTTTTTTTTCTTCGTTACACGAAACCATTTCTTGCTTGTCGGTGTTTATGCCTACACACACACACCCGTAAATACAAAAGAAAGCTCTTATGACGCCTCGCCCCTGCTCATCCTTGACAGCGCTGTGAAAGTAAATACTTGCTAGACCAACCAGTTATGTGGCATCTGCCAGCTGACTAGGCGCACCCGGATGCGTGATGTCAAAACTTGAGGGCCGCGATGGCCGCACTTCATTGGAACAGGTAGAAATTACCATCAACCCGGCTGTCAGTTTAAACAGTAACTTTTGAAAGCAGGCAATAATAAGCTGGCCGAGGTCCGAGGAGCACTACAGAAGATGGAACTGGGATTTTGGTTTGTCACACATTTGGTAGAAACGAGAATTCTGGGTTCTCATCAGCGGATTGTACATGCGGGTACTTAGATCGAAATTTAAAGAAAAAGGAGCCCAACCCGAGTTCTCTGAGAAATACAGTTGCTGACATGGAGACTGGAGTCAACCCAGCGCAAGGCGGCTGCAAACGCGTGAGATATAAAAGCCGGCTCTTCACTGACAATTGTTTCATTTTTATAATTTCTGAGCGGGAAACTCAGTTCAACAAAAGATTGTGCAACAATATTTAGTGTGAAGTTTTTGTTCTGATATGTTGTTGATCAAGAGAGGAGATCAAGTGGGTCATTCGGTCGGATAACAACCTTTATCAAGCATGAATCTTTAAGATGTACCCAAACTCAAGCACTGCATCTTGGTTTCACAGCCATTCAGTTTTAGTGGGTAAGCCAGTCCCCATTTCGGTAACATGCAGCAACCACAGAAAGAACACATTTTTAGGAGAATTTAGTTTTGAATTTTTCCAATGCCAAACCAGGATTAACTCGAATGGTATGCGTGCCTCATCCCCCTAAGTGCATTCGTCGCATGTTCACAGGATTTAATTCGGTCCCTGTTGGACAGCGCAAGACTCCTGCATCTAAAACACCTTTTTAAGTTCTTTAGAAGTGTATAGATTCATCCTCCTAAAATATTAACCTAAAATAATGGGTACAGAGTACCGAATGTGTTTTATTTTTCAGTAGGGCCAAGATTTCCACCCTCAATCACGCAGTATATTCCATGTATCTTGCGTGTTTGTATCTTGAAGCACAAATTACGCAGTCATGAGCCAGAACCTTAACTCCCGTCGTAAAAATGACGGGCAGACTAGTCCCGCGAGATTCGTCACAATTGCTTCCCGACGAGTAGGCGGCGACAACCGCTAGGTGGCAACGAACAATCAGAGAGCCTGGATTACTGACAGTGTCCAACTACTCGATCGGGGTTACGTAGTTAAAGCGGCCCTGCAATCATATTTAAGCGTCTACCTTTTTGCGGTTTCCACATCTCTTGGGGTTCGGGCAAGCCAGCGGGCACGGAGAGAGTAACTAAATATCAGTGCGTCATATTTTAACCGGACGGCGCGGAAACCTCCTCCACCTACGGGGCTGACCCGCGGTGCCGAAAGCGGGCGATATGTGAAGTCTTTGGTCCTGGGCTTACTACTGGTCAGAGCCGCTAAAGCTTCTTTGTTGTCGAAATACAAATATGGGTGGCGCGAACCGTTTCAATTATTTATGAAAGTAGTTTTTTGTTTTCTGTATTTTACATCAGAAGCGAAACAAATACAGTTTATAACGGGGTATTCTCACGAGGGAGAAATCCGGGATTTTCCACGGCACGCATCCGCGACGAAAACGTCAGGCTTTGCGATGTGCAAAGCCTCGCGTTTTCGTCTCGTGATGCGCGCGCGCCGGGAGAAATCCCCGGGATTTATATGGATATGTATGTATACATATGTTATATATAACAGGGCAATAAAGAACGTTCTACAGCAACTCCCTCGTGTGAGTATCCCTTAAAGTACAGAAAGAACAAATGACCATCCGCGCACCCGCCATCACGCGGTGCAAAGGGCGGCGCATACTAGAAAGGTGTAGTGTGATCAGGCACCGACGAGCGGCGAGCGTAGGAAGGTCCCGGGTGTACGCGGCGGCGCTTCAGTCGTATACGGGCTCGAGAATCCGACCGGTTCCGAACGTTCCGGAAGGTCTTCGGCGAGGAGGTTTGGCTTGCGGGTTGGCCGTTTGGCGGTATGGCAGCGCGAAGTGGCTCCCGCTCTGAACTGATCTTTACCCCTGTTTGCTGTCGTTTGTGGCCAATGAAGTGTCAAGGGCTGTTTATTCTCCGACGTTGAGCGCAACGAACGCTGCGTAGCGAAGAACGCGCGCTTTCATTCGCTGGCAACCAGGAACTCGATATCTGCGACCAATCAGTATATGTGCGCGCTGCGCTATGCCGCGCCCGTCAACGTTACGTTGGAGTGTAAACGTACCTTCATGCCGAATTAGTGTTTAATCGTGCAGCAAATGCAATGCGAGCCGCCCTGGCTGCCCGATTCATACAGCCTATCCAGAACATGCTTGAGTGGCGCCCTCTCGAGCCGTCGACTCGGAGTGCGGCAGCCACGAGCGCTCGCTGAGCTCACTACCCCCCTCTAGTTCACGGCCACTCAAGCGACCAAGGACGTCAGGAAGCAGTTTATTGTTTGCTTGTTTTCGTAATTTTAATTTAGCCTTTAACTTCTAAAACAAAGCGAAATTCGAGAAAATAAAATTTAATGAAGTTACTATGTTCAGCGCGCTCAGGTTTGGTGCAAATTAAAGCAAGTAAAAGAGTCTCGCGGGGACCGCTAAAGGGGCAATGCAACAATTTTTGTACTTGCGCAAATACCGCTCAGAACAGATCCCTGACGTTAATGACCTATGATACACGCGTTCGTTTTCACCCCACGCAATAGAAGTCCCAGAAAAAAATAAAGAAAACGAGCAGCGTTCGCCCCCTCAACTCGCAGCCAGAACAAGCGGCCACGTGATCTGGAGCCGATTATATGCCGCCAATGTTGATCATAGCCACGCGCTGGGGTTGGCAAAGCACAGGACACGCGCTGAGTTCCAGACATTGTTATGGCTCGGCTATTGTCGTCGTTGCAGGCGATTGGACACGGGCCACTACCCGAATGCTTCTCGAGCTAGTAATTATCACGAGCCCAAATCGAGTGCCCACGCAATGCTTCGGGTCCAATCTATGAACCGCATTCAAATATCGTCATATGGGTGTACTGCGATCCCCACTTTACGTCATCAAATTTTGCAAAGGAGAGATTGAATGAAAATGGTCGCTCTTGTCTTTGAAATTACACCGCAACAAAGGAGTTTTTGGCAAGTGGCGTTGCTTGCCGAGAATCCTGACTCCCACTTGTGCCAGTAAGCTCCGTGTACCAGGTAAAAACATTCCAATTAAATATCGTTGCACCGTCCTTTAAAGGCGCGATACACTACGTTTTGTACTTTAGCAACTTCTACGCTAACCATATTTCATGACATTTATAAACTAAAAGCTACTATAAAACGTTTGTGTTTTTTTTCTCCGTGCAATACATTATTTTTCAAAAGTCCGCGCCTTTGCCTGACCGTCATTGCTTGATCACGTACTCTGGGCATGTATTGGACACGAGGGCTGCGTCAGCATTCGGCGTGAACTCGGATCTAAATTATACGGTTTATGTTCAAGCAAGGCCGACCGTCAATGTTGCTTGATGAACTTTAAAAAATGGGTCTAAGGTAGCCGAAAAAAAAGAAATGGGGATAAATGATTACCCTCTGCCTGCTCAAGTTGCAGGATGGGTTGAAGACATTCTTAAAGGGGTCATGAAACGATATATGGTTGGAATGTTTATGTCTCAGCAGAGGCGTAATGGTCCTGGCCTAGCCCAAGCTAGTATACTCGCACAGACCACCACTGATTCAGAAGCTTCTTTGTCAGCGTGAAACTTCAAGGATGAAAGGGGACTGTTTCTTTCAGTTTTGCCTTCGCAAAGCTTGATGACGTAATTGTGGGATTGAAACCAGCAGCCTGACGACAGCCGAGCGCGGCTCATGGATTGGTCATGAAAACTGCGTGAGCATTCGACTTCGACTCGTAACAGTCAATGCCTCGGCGTACACTTGGGCAGTGGCTCGTGTTCCACCGCTGCGGTAGTGAGAATAGTGAAACTTTAACATTACCTGGAGCTCAGCACGCGTTTTCTACTTTGCCAACCCAAGCGGGTGGGTATGATTTAAGGGGCCATGAAACGATGTCGGGCTGGATTGTTCATGACTTTACAGAGGCGTACAGGTCCAAGTCTGGCCCAACTATACTAGCTTGGACCTTCACTGATTCAGAAGCTTCTGGGTCGCGGTGAAATTGCGAGGATAAAAACTTGGGGGACGTTTAAGCTTTGTCTTTAAGAATGGAACGCGATAGCGTTATAGGGCCCCTTTTGCAAAGCCTTCATAGTATAGAGCCGCGCTCCGTCCCAAGTCGTGCAAGAGTGCGTGCGTGGTCTAGTCGGTAGCGTCCCGTGTCACGTGACGTCACATGACGTCACTTGACGCGTGACGTTACACTTGGCTGTGGCGTCATGCCAATATTGCCCCCATAAATTTAGCGGAAACTTTCCCTCTAAGTACGGTGGGAATATTATCCGCTAAATGTGTCGAGGAAATTTTCCGCAAAATTTGGCGGGAAACTTTACCGCGTCGATAGGGTCATGACCTCACAGCTCACAGCCACATGTGACGTCACACGTGGGTGAGCGCGCTGCATTATGGGATTTTATGGTTCCACCGTCGGCGCCGCTGGATTTTCTGCGATAGAATCTCCTAAACGCTATTGCGTTAAAAGGGGACTTTTGTTTCAGCCTTTCCTTCGCAAAGCTTGGCGACGTAAGTGTGGGATCGAAAGCACCCGTCTGACGACAGTCGAGCGCGGCTCACGTATTGGACACCAGTACTGCGTGAGCACGCGACTTGGGCTCGCAACAATCAATGCCACGGCAGACACAAGGGTAGTGGCTCGTGTCCAACCACTGTGGTGATGAGGATAGCCCAACTCTACCAATGCCTGGAGTTCAGCACGCTTTTTCTACTTTGCGAACCCCAGCGCGTGGCTGTGATTAACTTTGGCGGTGTAGGATAGGCACCAGTTCACGTAGCCGCTTGTTCTGGCTCCGAGTTGAGGGGACGAACGACGCTCATAATTCTCGAATTTTATTTTGCGACTGCCATTGCATAGAAACAAAGACTAAAGCAAGTTTGTTAAGGGTTTGAAGTGAAGGAGTGATTCTAAGTAGTGTTTAGCGAAATTAGAAAAATCGTTTAATAGCTTTTCTAAAGAGACACCAATATGAAAAAAAAAAGTGTTTTGATGGGTTTAATACGAGGGGCGTTCATAAAGTTCGTATTATCGGCACAAAAATTAAAGGAAACGGAACAAAACAGGCATCAACATGAGCGCGCGTCCCTCTAGTTTCCGCACAGTATAAACATCGCATGCTATAGTAGCTCGGAACGCCGCTAGGGAGACGAAACGAAAATGGCACCGCCCGTCGGTGCCAAGCACATGCAGCGATCCGTTTTTTTCATTTGAAGGGAAGCAATGCCAAGGATATTCATTCCAATCTGGAAGCGTTGTTCGGGGACAACGTCCCAGTTTACGACACTTTTGGTTAAATGGCACAGACGCTTTTAGTGTGGCGAAATAAGAGGAAAGCATTTCAAGGACGGCGACCAAGTGATTGCTGAAGTGGAGCGATTCCTGAACACTCAAGACGAGGAGTTCTATAACAATGGCCTCCGGCATGTGGTGCATCGCTGGAAAAAGTGGGTAACTTTTGGTGGCGAACATGTAGAGAAAGTCTCAACTCCTACTCGAGTTTGATTGCTGAATTTCTATTCCTTCGTGACAATAATACGAACTTTATGAACGCCCCTTACCATTGTCGTAAAGCTTCCCACAAAAAAAAATATTGTTTAGGAATATTTACGTTGCAAGACGAAGATTAGGCGGGAGGGGGGGGGGGGGGGGTAGCCATGCTTTCAGCCTTGCCCGGTGCTTACTAACCGAAGTGGCTAGCTCGGCTCTTGTTGGTTGGAGAGATGATGGAGGGGTGAAATGTTGGTTGTAAAATGGTATTTCTGTGCTGTTATAGTATTTTAATCGACAATATTTTAATGTTTGAGAAAGCAATAATGAAGATAGAGCCATTATCCTTTCCAGAAATATTCCGAGATTGAATTTCCGCGTCGGATTTAAACGATACCAAACATGGCTGCCGGCGTCTCCAGAGTGATCAACGAGAGGTGCTCGTCGAGCTTGTCGATTTTAATGAGTGCGAGTCGTTTTGCGTTCGCCGAGGTGTTTAGAGGAAGATCTCATCAAACGATGTAGTTTGCATAAAACAACTGTCGCAAGTACACGCCTTCGGAAGCGCTGTTGGCTCTGTGCGGGTGCTTGAGTGTGTGGCGGGTGTGGCGGTCGATAGCGGGACGGGCGTAAGCCTAGCGTCCCATTTCAACTCTGTTGGTTGATCTGGCTTGATTTGTTCCTTTGCGGGTGTTAATGTTGAATAAAGATTTTGGTCCCGTAAAGCGGACCCACTGCTTTGTGAAATGCGCGACCGGTGTGATTGCAATCACGGTTTCAATACCGGGAAGATACCTATACAGGTAAGAATTAGCGAGCCATATTTGGCTGGAGGCAATCGGGCGATTTTCTCGCATCAAGTTTGTCCAGATTTGCTCCCCATTTTGCTGCAAAAGGAAAGTAGCTCGGCGTATTGCACTGCACCTGGCCTGACAATTAGAATATTCTTAGGTAGCGTTTTAGTTGCGCGTCATGATATGACGCTTACCCACCTTGCTCGAATACGGCATGCGAGAAAAAAAAAGCAAGAACAGAAAAGCTGCAAAGACTATATATTTATTTTGTTGGCTTAGTTTAGTCCTCTCGGTCGCTTTTACCACACTTGGACAGACGCTGACAGGCGCTTGTTTTGGACTGTGGCTCATGCATAATGGAAGGCTAGATCGCTGCTTTCATGGTCGCGTCTTGAAAGCGTTGCACACGTTTCTAGACGAGGGCGGAATAGCAGACGGATGAAGGCAGAAACAGACGCTGACGCGCAGTTTTCTTGTCTACGTCTGTGCATGGCATACGACTATAGACCGTGGTGCGGAATAGCAGACGGTGCCGGAGGCTGCTGCGCGTCTGCTTTCGCGACTACCGGATGTCGGCTACTGAGTAATAGACTTCTGAGCAGGTTCGGTTGAGCAGCCAAGCCAATCCAGGCGTAATGGGCTGGGCCACTCATCTGTGGGCGGGGCTTATATCGGGTCGGGACCTCAACCTAAATTGCGCAAAAACGGCGTAAATATTGCACTTCTTTCTTTGTGTAATAATTATGCGAAACAAATTATCCAATTAAACCAATAAAAAGACAAAAATATTTTTTTTCAGTCATCGTAGCGAGTGAGCACGAACCAGTACCTCAATGCGTCTTGAGGCATAGGTTGTGAATAGCCATAATCAAATGGTCTCGCGGTGCTGGTGTGCAGCTTACGAGCCGGATTTAAATATCGTCACCGCGGCAATCGGAAAGCTTGATGACGAAATTCTGGTGATCGTATTGTTTACAACGCCAAAAATTAGATTCCCTCAACTTCGTAATGAACTTTTGAGAAACAGGTACAGCAAGTAAACGTTGATTTTTATCGTTGGAATAGACCCTTTTAAAAATGCAGTGCCGTCTGGTGGGGCTCAAATTGCAGTATATCTTTTACCGTACTAAAGATGGTAATCAACCTGCTGTCTGTAGTATTATGCCGCAAACCATCATTTTTTGGCAAGTCGACAGCAGTCGAGAAGATGTATTTTTACTTTGCAATTCTTTCTCGATCTCTCAGTTCCCATGGTGACAAATATACAACCGTTAAGGACGAAGCACCGACCCACATTGAAAGCGAGGTAACATTTTATACATCAAAAAGCTGCAAAGCGGATGATGTGCCGCTAACAGATTAACTCTTAGCGGTCAATCTCTAATCTCATTCCATGGCCCCTTTATTCATTACAAAATATATTACGTTTTAGTTTAAGATTCATCCGAGCCTGTCGGTTTCACACTTAATACTAGAATGCCTAAGTTTAAGAGAGGAAGCAACTCAAAAATCGGGTGCGTTTGCAGTTTATTGGCTGTGCGATGTCCCGCGATTTGGGAGTGGGTTTTACACAGAGACTTCGCGGAGAGGGCGGCGGACAGAAATGTGAATTTATGGCCTGAATGGGCACAGTGACAGACACCGCCTGAGGGCCGCCGAGCAGGAAGATCCCTGACAAAGACGTCGGCAGGGACGAGGCTGCGCTAAAGTGGCCCCACGTTGTCAACTCAAAAAGTGCCTGAAGCGTAACTCGGCTTTGTGGGTGTATCTTCGACTGTGGGATCCGGTGACCGCAAAACCCAATCATGGGAGCCGGCGCCACAGGAAGACGAACATCTCTAGGAGGGGGGGGGGGAGGTTGTAAAATGTGCGTAAATGGACCTTCTTCCAGTAAGCTTCTGCGCATCCGCACACGCTTTCTTCTGGCCCTAACCTTTCTTCTCGCTGTCTCCATTTTTAGAGGGCGCCCTCCGGCACGACCAACATTGTCAGCGCCTCTCTTACCGTGGATGTCGTCATTTTGACCATTCTCTTTCTAGTTATCGCTAGCATTGGTCATCATAATCAATAGAGACCGATACAACGGCACGATGTAAATGTGTTTTGACGAGCGGAGTCGTGTTGGGCTGCCCTTTATTTGTTGTCATCGGACGAACCGCCACATGCGACTCGTTACTCGAAAACGGTCCATTGGCTTGGCGGCTTTCGCTTTTGGGGACTGCAGATACCTACATTGATATATAAGGTAAATGTTGCAGGATGAGAAAGTTCACTGTAGGGTTGAAGAGAGCTCACTCGGGGACGGGAGATTGAGAGCTGGAGGGAGACAATGATGGGACGAGCTTCCACGGTGCCTGCATCTCCGGGGAGGAGACGACTGCGAGACATCAAATTGCCGGGTCTGCCAAGACTACGCCGCACCATTACAGCATACACGTGCTTTTTTCGAGGCGAAATGCCGGACGAATTTGAGTCCCCCTAGACTCCTCGTCGACACTGCCGACCCTCCCAAACAGGTCTCGTCGACCTTGGCAGCATCGTAGAGTGCCAGCTTGCTGCGGCCCCGAGACGCGGCGTGTCGCAAACCCGATGTAGCTGCCCAGGGATGTGATCGCCCGCCCCGACCTCCCAGTCGGACAATAAAAGTCCAGTATCAGTATTTGACTCTCGTAGTGCTCCTTCTCCTCTCCACCCCAGAAAAACACCAAGAGCGGTCGAACCGGTGTAGCGGTCATCACAGCAGACAGCTTCTGCTCGGGGGGATTGCAAGTGCTCATAGGTTGCGTTGTCACGTGGCAGACAGGTTAACAGGAGGAGAGGCGGAAACGCTGCCAGGCGATCGACATTTTTGTCAGTTGCTCGTACCTTTGCAAAAACGGCCTAAAACCACGTGGCCCCGAACGAGCATTTGGAAATACTAACAAATTTTGTCACACTACTCAAGTGAATCTGAACATTTCTTTTAAGATCAAGCTGGTTGCACTCGGTGTAATATAAAAAAAACACGAACAATTGCAGCCTGCAACCCTATTCAGTTTTGTTCTTTATAATTACGTTATTGCCACTATTTCGTTGCTCTCCCATAATGGAGATGTGTTTTTCAGTTAGTATGGTAGTCAGGTGTGCTTAGGAATAGAGTGATATATCAAATAAGAAGCAGCGCTATAGATGTTGAATCAAATATAGTGTACAGGGTACGGCCGTAAAGACTAAGACATTTGACACGCCTTGCTAAATTCGAGTTCCACAAGTATATACCTGAAATTGGTCACGCGAGCGTACGAGGGGCGTCCATAAAGTTCGTATCATCGGCACAAAAAAAAAAAAAAAACGGAACTAAACAGGCATCAAGTTTCCGAACAGTATAAATATCGCAAGCTATAGTAGCTCGGAACGCCGCAAGGGAGTCTAAACAAAAATGGCACCGCCCGTCGGTGCCAAGCACATGCAGTGATCATTTTTCTTTTTCATATGAAGGGAAGCAATGCCAAGGATATTCATTCTAATCTGGAAGCGTTGTTCGGGGACAACGACCCAGTTTATGACACTTTGGTTAAATGGCGCAGACGCTTCCAGGATGGCCAAATAAGAGAAAAGCATTTCGAGGACGGCGACCAAGTGATTGCTGAAGTGAAGCGATTCCTGAACACTCAAAACGAGGAGTTCTATAACAATGGCCTCCGGCATGTGGTGCATCGCTGGAAAAAGTGGGTAACTTTTGGTGGCGAACATGTAGAGAAAGTCTCAACTCCTACTCGAGTTCGACTGCTGAATCTCTATTCCTTCGAGGCAATAATACGAACTTTATGAACGCCCCTCGTAGTTTCGAGAGATGTTTTATGTATATTCTTTACAGAGCTCAAGTCAGAGGTGGTGAACTATTTAAAGTGCATCAGAAACGACGACCGGGTATTTACTATGCCCCATACTGGATGTTCGTCGCCTCCACACTGGTTTGTTAGCTTGCACAAAGGTGGTCATTGTTCATATATTTCCTTAAGAGTATTAATTCTCGCAATAACATTTGCTGATCGCCTCTTCTGCTATTTCCTTTTTTTAATATTGGTGTTTAGAAAGTTACGCGGGAGCGAGCTCATAAATCACTGGGCAGACGGCAAAGAGGCTGGTATTGGACATAGGCAATAAAAAACCTCCGATTTCCTTTTATTTTTCTGTATTATGCGACCTCAGAATTGAGCTATAAAAAAAAAACAATCTTTCCGACGAAACCACGTCCGCGTGCCCAATTCCAGGTATGTGTGTTTTGAATGGGAGTTATTGCAAAGCGTGCCAAATGTGTTAGTCATAACGGGCGCACCATGTACACTCTAAAAAAAAGCTTGTGCGTCTACTTTTCAGCACAACACTCGGTGAGCCTATCAGCTCAACTTACGAAGGCAGCTCAAGGAATGACGATGCCGAAACATATCTTTAGACCAAAAAAGGCAGTCTGAGTTGTGACATTAAACAATTCAATACGTCACGCTTGCATCGCTTAATGCCACAACTCAGACTCCGTTTTTTTTGGACTAAACGTGTTTCCGCATTGTCATTCGCAGAGCTGCCTCCGTAAGTTGCGGTGATTGGTTCTCGGAGTGTTGCAAGAGAAAGTAGACGCACGAGCTTTTTTTAGAGTGTATAGACCAACACGCGGCCATGACGTCACGCAGCTGCGGTAGCGCCAGTCGACGGCACTGCGCATGCGCAGACGCCTCACCTCATGCGAATTTGGTTTCTGCGCACGCGCAGTGCCCACACCTGTTGTAGGAAAACTCCGGCTTGTTTGTAAACAGCGTGTTGGTCTATAAGCGTCACAGTGATTGTAATATTAGAAAGCAATTAATATTTTCAATAGGTATGAGACCTCTTTTTAAACAACATGAAGCCGTCGTATAAATTGTTTTGAAAAGATTGATTTTGACAGAAGCGATCAGCTTAATGGTGCCGTAAGAATCACGCTAGTAATATATTCTCCAAGTATTGGTTTCTAGTTTTAGATGCTCACACCACGACCAATCATTCCAACACTACCGCTGACAATATCATGATAGCGCAAGACGCATGTGTCCTAAAAGTTTCAATAACCCCCCCCCCCCCCAAAAAAAAAAAAAAAAATCGGCACTGCTGTTGAGCATTGTGGGCTTGTTGCCTTGATCTCCTAATTTTGGGACCGTATACTACACGAGGGGAAATCCCAAACGTAAGAAACAGTTCTGTTCTCATTTTATAACATCCACATATTCTATGGTTGTTACCTTTATAAAATATGCATTAAAATATAGCACAGAGCTCAATGAACATCTTTCCAGTACATGAAACGATATATCATTGCACAAGTGGCTAATTTTTGTTAACCTCGTGATCTTTTGCAATATGGTTTCGGGCAATTGAGTAAGCGATTGCAAACACGCGAAGCAAATAAGAATGTCATTATGTATTTTTCAAGTAGTTGTCTGAAAATCTTTTAATATTAGAGTATCAATTCTTTTGCTTAGAATGACGCAATAAAATCTTTCGAACCTTTTTACAGGAAAGGGGGGGGGTGTATGTATGTGCCCGTCAGAATTAAGTCGCACTTCTACTTTTTGTTGGCCTGCTCTAGCTCAGACGTTTTTTGTCCATCCACTTAAAAAATTCACGCTAACTCGAAATATACTAAATACATTTTTGAAAGCCCGTTGCGTTTCCTCCAATTGCGAATGCAGTTCTGAGGGTCTGTTGTCTTTCTACGTATTAAGAATACAATTCTGATGACCTCTTGGCTTTTCTCTAACACAAGGCGTACATGCGACTTTACGTGCCGTGCGGCACATCTCTTACGCTGCAGCTCAACTCAGGATGTTTCACCGTAAGTGTTTCAGGCAGTTGAAATGTGCGCCTATCAATGTACCTGTTCTGTCTCGTAGACAGGAATCAAAATAAAATGTACTCTTAAGTTGTATCGCCACGGTCTAGAACCGGTCTTTTCCTTTTGAGCAAGCAGGAAAAAACAGCCTTGTGTAATCCGTCGCTTCTACAGCATATCATTTTTGTAGCGATTTTCCCTCCGCTGTCTTACGTCTCTGCGAAATTCAAATATCACTTAGGTGGCTGCACGTCTTCCTGCTACTGTGCATTCCAATATCACAGACCACAGCCCTCTTCGGTTTTCCTCGACCATTACTCAGGCAGCTGCGCAAACCTACAATGCTGGCAATTGTGTTCAAAATAATGAACGACATTTTTTTTTTTGCGTACGTTAGGCACGCACTGGGTCTCAGTAGGGGGTCCACGCACCTCTCGGGGTCCGCCCAGGCATTCTAGGCGTCCGCTAATCCCTGCCTCATCGGTCAAACCCGGCAATAAAAGCTGTTTTCTTTTTTTTTAGAAAGATAGAAACGTTTTATTTTTCGGGTGAGTTTTCTCGTGTGTATGTCAATGAGAGAAGTTCTTTTACACTAGCCCCTTGTTACATCTATTTATTACATTATTATCGTAATTAACCTATACCTTTCCCTTCCCCTTACCACAAACAGAGTCCTCGATCATCTCCGCCGATCCACAAGGGGTGCGCGAAACATCAGTGGTTGAGAACCACTGCGTTTTGAGGTTATTTTGGCAAAAATATGATTTAATTTTGTTTTAAATTGGTGACATCGTGTTAAGAAAAATGAAGGAAATCGGTTGTATGCAATCTAACGTGGTAGTGTTTTTTTAGATTTTGCGTAATTTAGCGGGTCGTTAGATACTGATATTTATTCTAAAATATCGCCAGTGAACGAGACGTGATGGAATGAAGAAACGTGTTAGTCATGGCAGCGTTCTAAGATTGGTAAAGAAACGATGATTTTATCTCACTATTCTCGTGACACCTTCGAATTGTATCCTTTGCATACTCTACGATTAATTTGCCAAAGTAAATTCCAGGAAAGGAACAATTCGAGTTTATTAGTTTATGGCATTGACGCCCAATGAATAATATGTTTTTCACATTTTCTTTCGGGTGGTTCAATGATTACAAGACCACAGGTCTTTGTGATTGGACTTGAAGTACTATAGGATGACTACAAAAAATAGCCTGCTTACTTGTTAGTGTCACTTGTACAGCATAGAAAGACAAGACGCAAGCAGGGAGCTAGGGAATAAGTCAAACATTTATAGGCTTTCTTCAAAAATTAAAGTTGCAGGAAATTGTTTCATTGGTCACTTGGGTTTCAATTACTTCATCTGAATAAATATACACGCCCGCGTTTTCCCAAGTTTTCTTTAGTAATGCGGGACAGTTATTTACTGTTTACAAATATTGGTTTCAAAAATGCTTTGTCTATTTTTACGCTCAACGGTAGAAGGCTGAAGTGCTGTTGTAGGTAAACCTTACAACCAATGCCATTGTAGGATCAAGCGACAATCAGTATAAATTTGTATGCACTCCATTCCAAGAAAAGGACTTGCTGTGCACAGGCATCGTTGTGGCAGCCCTGCTACCAACCTTTCGGTACCAGCCCTCCGACAAGGTGTGAAACCACAGTGCACCTTCTCGTAAAGGTGTAATTACCAAGGTACACTTTTTCGATAGGGTGTAACATTGCGGCCCGGGACTCAATGAAATGAGTGAAAATATAATTACGCAAACCAGTCACCGAAGGAGCATGGCGATACTTTGCCAGTGTACTGGCAATGTCGGACGAATACCGGCTCTAATCTCGGCCGAATGTGCGGTTTTGCACCACATCGCGACATTCCGCAGGTATTGGCGCACCGCCGTTTCGTTACCGGCCTAAAGTAGCGGCGAGATGTGGTGCGAGTACTGCCCAGGTCAGACTGTCGGCCAGGTATCGGCCATATGTCACATATGCACCCGCTCTGTATTGGCCGGACGTCGCCTATGCGCTCGCCTTGTATCAGCAGCATTGGCTTCTCACGCGTACATGGCGCGCCTCGCGCGCATATATGGGCAAACGGAAGTGTTTTCAATAACGAAAATTTATTATCCCACTATCATTACACCCAGTATTGTCGTCGACACATTTACAAAAGTGATACTTCTTTGTGGAACAGAAAGAAAATTATTAAATGGAATTGAACTGTTTTTAAGCGAAGCAACATTTATAAATCAAACAGGAAGGACCATGGGCATTACAGTTTTAGCAAATCGTTTCGCCGACTACGACAACGACACCCCATCCTACACCACGACCTCTTCGCATGCATTTTATCGGTATCGGAGATATGGTAAATTAAGGCTTGCGAACATTAAGGGTTTTGCAGTATACTAAGAGTCTCTATTGAGACGGAAGCGGGACTACTACTCGAAGCATACTCTGACGTGCACATACCATTAAACAGCGATATCATGTAATCCGCGGTGTATAATCCAACAGTAGCATATAGCAACGCAAGCAGAAAGTCGAGAAAGAAGGAGTCGCCAACATTGAACAAAAACCTCGATGTCGCATATAAGCAGTTCTTTGTAGAAGCTGATCAAAAAAAAAAAAGACAACACAGTATTTTTATGGAATCCGACGACGAAAGCGGCTATTACAGAAAAGCTGGTATTACTCATTTCGGCCGTTTACGACTAAAAACCATGTCTCGTGACTGCAACGCACGAAAAACAGAACACTGAAGCGCATGTCAGAACCCGCGGACTTATCCATCACCACAACTTGGCATACGGCAAAGACTACGGCCTCAGTGAGCCCATCAGCGCGCCAGAGCGAGTCACGTAACAAATTTTCGTTCGAGCGTTTTTGTCCTGCGGAGAGCGGTCACGTGTTTCGCTCCACACTCTGATTTGCTTGAAGCGGTTGTCCCGCTCGGTCACAGCAACATGAGGACACAAAAGAAGGTAGGGAGGCTTAACAAAAATCGAGGTCGAAGGAGATCGACGATGCCGGTAAGTTCCCTCATCTTGCTTTGTCTTTCCTTCTCGGGCAAAAATTATGCAGATACCGTCCCATACAAAATGGCCTAGTGTCGTCTAACAAAAAACTCTATGGCAAGCTATCAGCTCCTATGGCCTTCTATGGTCGGCCATAAAAATCCATAAATACAGCTACAGTCAGCTCTAAAAAAATTCTATGGCCCTGTGTCTTTAGACTGGGAGCAGCATATTTTATTTACCCGCCTATAGAATGTTCTATGGCCGCAAGTTTAAAGACTGTGTACCAAGCAATTTTCTTTACCCGCCTATAGAATGTTCTATGGCCGCAAGTTTAAAGACTGGGTACCAAGCAATTTTCTTTACCCGCCTATAAAAAATTATGTGGCCCAGTGTAAAGACTGGGAACTAATAAATGTTCTTTAGCCGCATATAGATAATTCTATGGCCCCGACTCTAAAACCTAGGAATCAATACATTTTCTTTACACGCCTAAAGAAAATCACTACCGGCAATTGCTTTTTAGGAAGAACGTTCCGGGTTAGAAAATTGGAAGCAATACCAGATTTTTAAAGTTGGAGAAAGCTTTAAACTTTCACCAACACGTCTATCGGCGTTCGGGACAAGACGGGCTAAAACTATTATCTTCCATGCGGAAAAGCGAGCTTACACGTCAACGAACTAAAAGCAAAAATACTCCCCGGAAGGTATTTTTATGGCAGTGAGCCACTCAGGTATGCAAATATATATATATATTGTTAGGAAGATAAAGACGAGGAACGGTTGGGTACGGGGAACGTGCGGGCAGCTCGAGAGGCTGCGCTGCGGTGCTGGACGAGACGGTTCGCGATATCTCTCGCTCCCTCGCTGTCTATAAAATCATCCCCATTTTCACCCTTTGCAACCTCACCCTTGCTAGAATCTGGTGTGCCAGCAAAGTGCGGTCCCGCTACCGCTCCTGACGGTTGGTGGTGTGGCTGCAGCGGCAGGTGGTGCGCGGAGGATGATGTTGGGTTGGGCTTCTTCAGGCCATAGCGGTGGTCTTGCGACCGCTACGAGTTCCAGATCGATGTGGCGGAGAGAGGGGGGAGTGAGAAGCCGAGAAACTAAGCACCTCCACCACTTGCAAGGGTGAGAAATGGGGATGATTTTATAGGCAGAGGGAGCGAGATATCGCGAACCGTTCGTCGGCACACAGCGCAGCCTCTCGAGCTGCCCGCACGTTCCCACGTACTTCCAACCGTTCCTCGTCTTTATCTTCTAACAATATATATATATATATATATATATATATATATATATATATATATATATATATATATATATATATATATATATAATAGAGAGAGCGAGAGAGACAGAAGAAAAACCGACAAAGTTTTTTGTTGTTAGTTGTTTTTGAAAGTGATAACTTCTTTAGTACGGGAAAGGCAACAACCCGACGAGATGCGACATTAGGTAACAGGTTTTGGGTTGATAAACATATAGCAGACGACCCCACTGACGTCATATCTATCCACTCCTTTCTTAACAAGAAACAATCTCCGAACGGCACGTTTATTGTACTCGACGTATCGAGAAACAGTCCTCTTGGAGACGGCGTGCCGAGAGAGTCCCGTTTGCAGCGATAAAAAGAATAAGACGATAAAACTCTTTTCGCGAAGCGCCTGCCACTATCTCGAAAATGAAGTGGTGTGTGGTTTGGTGAGAAAGAGGCCGATAAGCGGAGACCTTTTTTTTTTTATCTGAAAAAAATAGTTGAAAAGCGAACTGGGCTATCGGCTTAGTCTAGCTTATCGTACTGAAGTGCATTCAGCATATCTGCACAAAACCGCGAGCTAAATTTATGATGATACCCAACACGAGGTCTCCGTCGTATTAATATCTTCATATCTTTGACCCGCGGCTGTGTACACAGCTACTTGACGCACTTCTGAGCGGAACCATCGAAAGGTGAGATGCGTTATTTATTCGCTCTGGGATGTCTCTTAATTTTAGCGCATTTTTCTTTTCTTTAAACGCTATCCGTTGTATCCCAAAGTGCGTAAACGCGACGCATGATTCCAGACTGAGAATTCCGTTAGCATTTTTGCGATTTAAAATAATAAAACGCGTGACGAACTACTGCGATAACCTTAAACTCCGTTTTCCACTAAATGTGAGCGCTGCCGAGACTATGTCTCCCGATGGTGTCGATCATACAACGCCACTTACGCATTGTCTTGGCGTGTGTCGTCTTGATGCGTTTATACATATCACCGGATAAACCTGACATGCACAGTGAATGCGCCACGATCCTACGCTGTTTTCTATGCGTGATTTGACTAGCCTGTGATGGTAAAAAAACAGGACCGACGAGCGCCTGGACGATGGAGCGTTTAGCGCCGCTTAAATTGGCTCCATTGCTTTATAGCGAACGCTACACTCGGACATATATTGTGAGACGGCTATCGCTCCTGCGAGACGACCTAAAACATGGTGGTACGGTTTCGCCAGTTGTTAAAAAATGTGCCAACGATTTGTTCGACTTTAATAGATCCTTGCCGATTTCCGTGTTTCTACGAACGAGTACTGAAAAAAAAAAAAAGCACGCAGCCTTATATACGGTTTTGAGATCTTATTATATGAAATCACGCGACTGTACCGTAGCGCGTAAAGTGTTCGCACCGTACGACACCGTACTTCTCTCTATCGAGAGAGAAGAAGAGAGAGAAAGAGACAATCCTGACAGGTGTGCCGGACATGACTTACTTTGGCGGACGACTGCGCGGAATGACTGATGAAAACTTCGAAATGAAACTGTTGTCGAAGCTTAACGGAGTTCGAATAGAGACAGAGATCCTAAAAACTAATGACTCGATTTTGTCGTTGTGAAAGAACATACAATCTTACCGTTCTACCAAGAACTTACCTCTGTAATCACACTAGTGTTCAAACAATTTTAAAGTGAAATGTAAGATATTAGCATTCGTTGATTTCGAAGATTCTTGGTTGCTATATTTATAAATATTTTTCAATGGACTATTTGAAACCGATCAGATTCATTTTGCAGCAACGTTTACATGAACGCCTTCACTCTACAAGGTGTCAAGATGAAGTCTCACCTATTCGCGGGACATACTGAAAGAAAAAAACACTATATAACAATGAGATCGACGTACAACAGTATCAAATGCAACTAAAAAATATGTTAATCTTATCACACTACTGTGTCACTCTATTCGTGGTTGCCTTGAGCAGTGAAGTGGCAAATAGTCTCCTATCAACGTGAGCCGAAAGTTGTCGTATAATTCGCTGAGCAAAATCAGGTCATTAATATGCAGCGTCTGTTCCGGCGAACGTATTAAAATTATCATCCGGCGTTTCTGTCGTGTTGGCGCCGTGCCATCCCAGGAATTTCGATGTAATTCATATGAGAGATTTATCCACCACCAGTTCACCCGCCAGGGCTGCGATCCACGTCTGTTCGCGATAAAGGTTCTAAATAAGAAGTTCCTACAAGTAGCGGCATAGAAGCACCAAGGGACTTTTGTTCGCGGGCATAAATGTCGGCGCACGACACCGGCGTTCGTCCTTCACGACTGTGCTTCGGTGGCCATGCAACGTGACTCAGCTCCTCAGAGCTTCGAACTGTCATTCTGCCCGGTTTCACCGCGGCCGTGTTGTCGCACGCTCTTTGACGGGGACGGACGACTGGTTCAAGGCTGCCATGCGAAGCTTCTTTGTAAACGCGTGGGTATCGAAGTTTCCAAGCGCGAAAAACAAGATCCTTGACTTATCTGGAACTTTCCAGTCAAGCAAACAAAGGAAAGATTAAAAGGACAAGCACTAGCGATGGATGGTCAAACCCCAGCCAGGGCGTGGGAGCGGCACGTTGCTGACTCAGCTATTCGCACGCGGAAATACACAATTAGTGAAATCTCACAGACGTGCAAACATGCTTGCCGAAGCCGAAAGTGCTAGCAAAGTGTTTATAATCCTAAAAACCTTTATTAGCATATTCGTGCAAATGTCATCAAATTACTGTGAGAGACGTAATTCACAATTCAAGCTCCAGACAGTTAAAAAGTTTTAATGTGCACCTTCATTTTTAAACAAGATATTTCAGTCGATTTCCGTCTCCCTGAATCCCATTGTAACCATAGCACATTTAGACATTGTATTGAACTACTTCTTATGTTGTTGATCCCTTAAGTCGTGTATCGCGCACAAAAAACCCGCCCTAGGGAAGGTATTAAGCTAATGCGATCATGCTCATGCTGCGCACACCATTCTCAAGAAGTCTGGAGTTTCTGATATTTCTAGCAATATGTTAGTCAGAGTAATGCCTCAAACCCTCATAGTTCTGATGTTGTTATAATTTGGCGGCGGAATTTATTTTAGCTCATCATGGATAATAATATTAATATTAATCTTTGTTTTCGGAGCGAAAAAACTACCACATCGGTCTTCCCCTTGGTACACTAACACAAAAAATAAAACCAGCAAAAGAATAAATCCTGATCACACATAACGTTAAGAGACAAATGCAAGATTATCCAAAATGGCGACGGTAGATTGTAACAAATGCATATAAATAAAGGCGGGGTGCAGCGATGGCGTTGTATAATGACTGAATCCTGAGAGACAGGTGAGGTTTTGCACAGTGAGAGAACATAGAAGCCTACAAAATATCTGGTTACAGGTGGAGGAACACTAGAGTTCAACCTTCCAAAGAGTTACGGAGAATCAAATGCGCCATTAGCAGCCTTGCACAGAAAACCGAAGTCTCGAACAGATCTTCTGATAGACAAAAGCAAAACTGAAACACTTGGACTATATGCTAATATTATAATAAAAGCGCCTCTCAAAGCATCTGTCATAAACAATTCGAAAACCTTTTTCTGGACATTTTCGATTGTTATAGCTTTTGTCTTAGATATCGAGTTCTATATTACAGAAGAAAACTAAAGTCGTGACCTCACTAGGAATTTAAAACGGTGCCGAGGGGTTGTTTAAAATTACGCCTGATTCGTAATTTTAAAGCCTCTTCTGTATTGACAAGAAACTCCGTACGTCATAATTCCGAAACAAATATCGAAACTGAAAACATTTGTCTGCCTCTTCTAGATTGTCGCACTACTGAACGTGTGCTTTTTGTAACAATTTACAGCTTCTTCGAAATTGTTATTTTAGAATCTGTAAATTGTAAAATCGAAGATGTTTAGCGACTACTACTTTGCAGCAGTTTGCCGGACGGGAGCCACTTGCAGAAAAGGCTTCTTCTGTGTGGGCGTAATACCCCAGACAACACACACACATCCAGGGGCATCCTAACTATGTCCAAGTTGTGACGCTGGGAATGTACCAAGGATGTTCGAATCAGGTTCTGAAATTATGCCAAGTGAAAGGTTGAAAAATATCCGTGGGATTTCCCACATCGTATGTTTTCTGAAATTTATTAGGACATCACATATTATTTTATACTCTACTGCCACAATACACTACGGCTTATAGGGAACATACATGGGAATAAAATGTCTCACGAGTAATAAAATAAAAATTTAACCCATTAGACCCGGCGCCGCTTGAAGTCGCAACATCATTAGAGTTCACTATACGTCAAGCAGCGGCGGGTTTAAGAGGTACCATTTTGTATTACAGCTTTTATTGTGAGAACACAAAAGCACGGAATGGTCTTGTGTGAAACAAATGAAGCTTTATTAGCAGTATCACTGGGAAATATGTCGTTTTAAGGGTTAGGGCACCACCTTCGGTGCCAGAGAGATATCTATCCGCGGAGCTTGCAAACGCACCAGAAGTGAATAATATAATTTCTGATTCGTTACCATTCATAAGGTTATGCGAACCACAAAATTACTGAGGCACTGTTGCAACATACGGGAGGCTGTGATTACGGTGCGACGGGCCAGCTCAAGCAGCTGCAAAACGAGACACTGAAAGTTTTGGCTTTAACATCAGTCGTTTTTCCCCAATTTATGATGGCCGTCAGTGCGGCGAATGTGTACGCTCGAATATAACTCACAGGTCGAGGCAAACACCGCTCTGGCAAAGCAGATCCTGGTGAAACTACGTCGGGCGTAGCCGCAAAATAGTAGCAAGGAACTGTGGCTTTTTTTTTAATGGCCCAGAATACTGCAGCACAACGAAAGTAGGCAAATCATTTCAAGAGACTGAAAACTCACCACCACGCTGAGAACGTTTGTTATCTTGCAGTATACTCCAATATCACAAACGTTCTCAATGTGGTGGTGATTTTTCAAGCAGTCTCTTAAAATGATTTTCTTACTTTTGCTATGCTGCAGTACTTATAAGTACAGGGCGATAATCAGAAATATCTCCGTTGGAACCTTGAACTTAAAGCCAACCAGAAACTTCCAGCAATGTGCATGCCACAGTGCACTATTGCACTCGCAAAGAGCCATATTTACTGATTGGTACTGCAGTTTTGTATGTGAAAACAGTTCTGGGGCATGTCATAGATTACCTTTGGGAGATACTGCCAGCAAAGTCATGAACGTAAATAGTAACAATCAACTAAACACAGGCTTTCAGCCATCTGCAATGTCACAAGCATTGTAGTAAATAAAATCACACGATATTAACTATCACGGTGAAGAGAAGAACGGGAAAATTCCGATCTGTATACAAGGTCAGACAAATGTAAGGCAAGCACACTAACCAATGTAAAGCATACCAGTCATTTTACTTAGTTTAGTGTCGTGAAAACTGAAGTGAACGTGTAATAAGTGGCACCACAAAGACGTGCTTTCTGGAAAGAGTATTTTTGAAAACAGATCAGTTTTTTGTCTGACTTCTTTCGCAGATGCAAATCCTAGGAACCTTGAAAGCACAGTATATTTTAACTCCCACCCGCCTTTCATCTTTTTTCAAGAAATTATGTTATATTCCTGAGCGTGTCTTGACATTTCTCCATTTTGAAGTATCAATTGGAAAATCATAGTTGTGGCACCTCATCACATAGTACTCTTTCACTGCTCCCAACTCGTACGCAAAACGTGGAAAATTGAACAAATATAGAGAGGCTGTCGAGGATGCTATAGGAAAATCAGAGTGGCTGCCGACGTTCACGTATCCTTGTGAGGCCACCAGACACTTTCTTTCCATTTATACTGCCTTCCACCCCAATCCCTCACACCCTGGTTCTATGTAACGTTCGATAAATAAGGTCACAATGAGTCCCGCTTTCAGTACTTATATTCTCAGGCACAACTTTATGAGGCTATTCAAAGGTAGCGGAAGAATGTTTGGTTGACTCGATGATGTGTAAAGACGTCGTCAAACGATATCTGTACTTTCAGTAAATACAGTCACGAACTAATCCCTGGTCGTTGACAACCAAGGAATCCACCATTAGTTTTCCTCTCCGCCCCCGGGAAATGGCAAACGCAGAGGCGCTGCTATGGGTGGCAAAGCATAGGTCGGGTAAGCAGACGCCCTGTTTTCGCAGGGACAGTTCCGCTTTAAATGATGCATTTCTGCAGTCAAGTCTTTTTTTTTTAGTAGAGTTTCACGTCTCGTTTCCGTGAAAACGTGCGTGCAAAAATGCGAAGTAAGCGCTAAGCGAGCAGATAAAATCTGATCAAATACATACTGAATTTTAATTTTATAAACATTCTATAAATTTGTAACATACCATAGAGTAAATTCGCAGCGTTTTTATATTACATCTATCAACATGTTCTATTCGTACGTACGTTTGTTCAGGGTACTCTTTCATATCACTATAATTTGCATGTTTCGGATATCGTATAATATTAAGAAAGGGGCTCGTGCACTACGTTTCTTCAGTTGTTCTTTAGTTGCACTCATGCAACTAAAAAAGGAACCTCGAAGAAGTGGGTACTTGGACACTAAACACAAATAGTAGATTCTTTTTCTTCTCCCGGCAGCGCCAAAAGGAAAAAAAAAAAATCTGACGGCTCTCGAAGACAACTGCCTTCCCAAAAAGAATCTTGTCTATAAAGAAACACGCCTGCAATGTATTCCCTGGATATGCGATCCAGCAAAATGACGAAAAATTTATGGTCTAATTTTTTCTTTTTAGTTCAGTACTTTGATTTTATTTTACCGTTCCTCCTCTGTCTCGGGCTACCCGCAGAACCCCTCACGTCTTGAAGGGGAACTCCGCCGATTTTATTCATTATCTTTTGTTTTGACCAGAAATTAGCAGGCAGCATCGATAACGCTTTCTATACAGGTAGCCAAAATATATTTAAAACATTTATTTGGCTAGAAATTATTGCATATTATAATTAAGTTGTTCGCGAGGTTTCTAGCAGGCGATTTTAGTGGCAACAATAAAAAATAACTACTTTTCCTTACCCGTGTACGTTACCGACAAAAAACGAACAAGCGACACTGGTCGCCAGCGATCAAGAATATTTTTTGCTGCTTCAAGGTGGAAAGTTTTGTTGTATTGGTAGCAATTTGTGCTCCGCAGTAGACTACACAAGGAGTGCAGAAAAAAACCTTTTTTCATTCTTGTTTTTGGGGCCAAAATTGAGTTCTCCGGCAGCAGTGGAGGCGAGCTACCTCAAGGTGCTTCTGAGCGAACTGCGTGCCGAGAGAACTAGTATCGCATGAAACATTCTCGCTTATGCTTGGAAGACTTTACAGCAACGTTCTAACAGTTGAGCATTCTTCTGTAGTTGAAACATGTCTAAGAGTGGCAATCGCAGATTGAAGCCGGCTGTGATCACTACGCCTTCTGTCCGAAGTGTAGAGCTAATAATATTGAGAAAAATAGTGCACATTCTAGCTCTCGTCCGCATATGGCACAGCCCCAATTTGTTGTTCCAAATTGCTTCAATTATATGGTTTTTTTTTGTTATAAGCAATGCATCTGCTTTGGCTATCACATTTATATCGGACTATTCTCAGAGTTGCAATAGCGCGTCCGACCTGTTAGAGAACGAAAGGTGAAACGTCTATACAAAGTTAAACTCTGAGTTTCGATATGACTTTTGACAAAGTAATATTCGTGTCTGGAATTACAGAGGTTCAGGGAGCAGATGCTTAGCTTCATTATTAAATGATAAAGCCGTCGTCCGGTTTGTATGTCAAATGGTTGGCGTGACATTTTTCTCGCGGAAGATGTGGTGAAAACGGCTTTAATCATTCTATTGCAGAGAAATATTATAGAGTGTTGAAACGTTGACGAAACTATACAAATAATAATGTCAGCGAGGGAGGTGATAAATTTACCGCTGATGTAGGTGGCGCAAAACCAAAACCAATGTTTTTAAATCTTATAAAGAAGCACTGCCTTCACCATGTGCACTCTTAATGAGTCCTTGAACACTTTGCATTCTACTCCGACAGTAAAAAAATATATATCAAAAGAAACCAAAGTGGGCACCATTTATTCTTCTGATATATGTTTGTGACTAATTCTGAATTAAACATTTTATTGTGGAATTCTGTATTTCACGCCCCACTGCGTCTTCAAGCAAGCATTGTTTTATTTCAATATGCATAGCGCATTTGTGTATTCTATACGTCTTTCATGGGAGCTTGATGTTTAGCTTGGTGGTTGCGGAGTTCATTTCATTTTTAATATAGCACGATTTTTGTGAAAATTAACCTCGCGTCTCGCCTACAAAAATGCGCTTCTTTTCATTACATAGCATTTCAATGTTCACGAGAATCAGTCTACATGTGTTAAGGTCACACCCCAGCACGCGCACGTTCATCGCTTCGGAAGGCGAGCAAAGTACGCGCCACACTCAATAACGTTGAAAGTGGCACCTGACCAGAGGCCCTTCTCTGCAATGGTCTATAGATGTTTCGCTAAATTATTCAAGCACAAAGAAGCATGCTTGCTACAAGAGTAGTTACACGTGCTGGCATCTACAACAGTAACTTTTATAAAGAAAATCTAAAACAAATGGCACGTTCCTTCAGGTAAGACGAGCGTGCGGGACATTACGAGCATTTTCGTGGTCATTGGGTAATTTGCAAAAAAAGACATATATATATATATTGTGACTTTTCGGTCTTTTTTTACCAGCGTAATCGCTTGCTTCTGATGGAATAAGAACGGATTTACGCTAGCGATTTCATCAGACCAACAAGCCGTGGGTTCTGCGGAACTAGATAGCAAAAACGGTTTTCTCTAATTGCTTTAGTTTTTTTTTTCATAGTTAGCACGTTGGACAAGACCATGCTTTGTGCAAATACAGATTATTATGAACTTCAGGTAATACGAGCACCCTTGTTTTTCGCCTTTAAACGTGAGAAAGGTTGACGCGAGCGTAGTCGATCGCCGGCTGGTGCCTCGTTTCTCATCGGATACGTCATGTTTTGATGACGGCGAAAACTAGGGAAAACCTAGGAAGAACGAAGTGTCGTTTTTGGTAGGAAGCAAACTATCACTTTTTTTCATTAACTAGAGTGGATCTGGCGGACCGAGATAGTATTTTGGAATCAAGAAGCAATCCCGCATTCAGATGATGGGTTTGGATTAGGCAAATCAAAATATCGGCGGAGTTCCCCTTTAAGAGACCCGCATCCCCACCCACTCTTACTCCCCTCTCCTTCCGCGGGAGGCGTGCTTG
Source organism: Ixodes ricinus (assembly GCA_037355805.1). Classification (NCBI taxonomy): domain Eukaryota; kingdom Metazoa; phylum Arthropoda; class Arachnida; order Ixodida; family Ixodidae; genus Ixodes; species Ixodes ricinus. Next base: position 10,727 of record JAZHYW010025452.1, on the reverse strand, counting down.
CTATTCACATTTCTCATAGACCTCGCGGCCTGGCGTCCTAAGGTACTGGAAATATCAAGCCTCAAACTCCTGACCAAATAGCACGCCAGTGAAACACCATAACTTGGCTCAAGCTTTTTCGATCTAAAGGACCTAAATTGGACTTGAAGCGGTTTTTCTCCATGGCGTTAGTCAGCGCCAGCGCACTTACCGGGTCTCAGGAGGATAAATGGCTTTCCTCTGGCTCGCCACATAATTGCCAAAGTTCCAGACTTGAGATAATGATGAAACTTAAGGTTGGAATGCAAGGAGTGGATCCCAACGCTGTCACCCATTCGTCGATTTAGGACCCAAAGATATCAGATGAAAATTATACTACCAGCAGTGAAGACTGAATTTTGAACTTGTGTGACAAATAAGAGTCAAAATGCCCATTCAAGAGTTTAAAGTTTACACATTTCACGACGAATACAACCTTTTGGCCCAAAGGACACAGCTACCCGGGTCGCTGTTTCATCACGGGAATATTGGTACTAGATCAATCATCTTACCAGCCCTGCAGTAGCATTTCATATTAACGAAAAGTGTTTACACTCTTCTGTACCAAATGTGCCGACCTCCGGGGTGTAGGCTACGCGTGAAAAGAGCAAGATAATAAACATCGTTCAAGCTGAAATAATTAAATATATCCCGTCATAGCATTTTTCAGTCCACATTATAATAACTTTTTTCAAGCAATCTGTGAGCACATGTAAAATGCTCAAATATAATGAAATAATGTTAGGCGTTTTGCTTTTTTTCTGTAAAAATGTCAAATACGCCCCCTCGGTCAATTGTAGACGAACTTTGACAATTAAATACTGGCGATCTACTTGGGTTACATCAATAGTTCTTATGTCTATGGAGAGCCCAAAACACGCTCTTTATAGATATTATATAATGATTTAGCTGTATTAAGTATCCTTTGCGGGACGTTTACGTTAATGTTATGCGAAAACCAAAAAGTACCAATTTTAAAATCAATTTTCTCAAAAACGCAATTTTTTTTGTTGAAAGGTAGATATGATAGTTGTCTACTCGAAAAGCAAGTCGAGAAAGTGTGTACTTTGTTTGTATGTTCTATATTTAAGCCTCAATATCGAAAAAAGACGTCTTCGTTTTGCAAGACCTAAGTCAGACAAAAGAAAAAAAAACGTGCGCTTTCATGAATTGTAAAAATGTGTTCTTGAATTTTCGTCTGCGTTTTGTAATCAATTATAAACACATTTTGTGGTATTGAATAGTTATTTATGTCTCAAAAAGAATGGGAAATCACGAGAAACATATCTAATCAAATCAGCAGGTTTAGTAGACCTTCAATATCGAAGAGGCACAGACGTTGTATTTTTTCGATTTATAAACTTTCGCTGTAAACTAGCATAACTAGCTATTAGCGGTCATATTACTAAAACATAAAAAGTGACCACATCATTGATCTATTATATACAATTCTTTCCGAAACCAAACGCTAGGGTTCGTCCACCGCACATCGCACAGATCACCAGGGAATGGCTTTTCACTTTCTTAATACACAAAAGTGATGACACAGAAACGATCCGAAACACACGGAGAGATTGTCACGGAGAAGGGTACGGAATAAAAATAAATAAATAAGAATAAAATTACCCAACTCCGATCTTAACGAAAATTGCGGTAAAAAATAAAGGATTTAGGTTCGAGCGGCGTCAAGGCGATAGATCCACGCCTGGCGGAGAGTCAGACAAAGAAGTCAACGACACGTAAAGGAAAAAAAAACTTAATTAAGACAGAAAACTCAGCCCGCATGGCAAGAACAAAATCCAACTCCTCCGAGCATTCCTCAAACGGGACACTAACCAAATGCGTGCGAACACGCTCTCTACAGCACCGTCAGGCCACTACGCCATGAAGAAATAAACCCAACAAGTAAACAATGCCATACAAAACAGTTAGTAACGAAACATAAAAAAAAAGTTCAGCAGAACCGCACCCGAGAAACAAAGTTCAGCGGGGAAAAACAAACACACACGAAATAAAAAAAAAAAAAGTCTGTAATTGACCGACGCCGAGTCCAGTCCCACAACACTGAAGCCCGGCAGGATGATGGCGTTCAGATGATGCTCGAATTCAGCCTCGCTCTGTTCACATCCGTCGTGGCTGTGCGGCGAACAAAGTGAAGAATAGTTTCGAGTAGCGGTGCGCGAGAAGGTAACCGAGACGTAACATGCCCGAGCTTCATATCGAGAGGAGCTTTCGAGGTAGTTACTGCATGCAGTTACTCAAACTTTCTCTTTCCCCTTCCTTTTACAAAAAGAACACACCGCCGGCGCTAACTTTTCATCCTCGGAGAAGACCACTCTTCACAAATCGGTTATAGTTGACAAGGAGGCTGACTTCGACCCAACTAGTCTCCGGGCAGAATAGACACAAGTATATTTACCAACACGCTCGTTTTTGATGCTAGTCTCCGGGCTTTGCTGTTTTCAAAAGAGATAACCTTTCGGTGCTATCGGATTTCCGCGGAGGGAGATAGAGTACATAAAATTGAAAGAATAAACACGGAGGATCAAGCACAGGACAACCACTTTGCAGAGCACGGCCATTTCTAGGATAGGGCGTTCGAAGCTTGGGCAAATACGCGGTATCGTTTCACGCGTGCACGGATGGCTTGTTTCCAAAGTTTTCCCAAATCCCTAACGATCCCGGCCCATCTTCGTGTGCAAAGCGATTTTCGTTCCGCGCCGCCGGTCTTAGCTCGCACGCGGCGTTGTTTTGGCAGGCAGAACTGTTGTTGGCGGTCGACATGTCTAAGGCCATGGTGTTCTCTATCCTCCCAGGCAACAGTTACTTTGCCTTCCCTTCTGCAATACTCTAACTGACTGACTCCTCCTGGGTGGCCGTCACTGTTCGCCGCCGCGTCAACGACACATTCGTACCATTTCACTCCTCGTGACACAGGTGCGCTGCTCGATTTACTGTCACGGGCCGTCCTATCTAACACAACGAGCGCGAAAGGTCGCGGTCATCTGCTGGTTCCGAAAGGGCGGGACGTTCATATAGGCCAATGAAGGCCCTGAATCAATACGACGTCTGCCGATTTCTATTCATTACAAATTTACGACGCCTGCTGGTCTGTTAAGAAGTGTTGCTTTCTCTTTGAACTGCTCCAATGTAGCTTGCCGCCTATAATTAAATTTAAATGATCAATAAATATGACATGGTGGAACTACTGTATTTCATCTTTATGTGAAGTGTTGAAAAAAGGCAGAACTATTTCCAAGTTTGTGAAGACGCGCAATTCGCAAGTCCGTTTCAAGCCGTAAAAACACGTTTTTGTAAGATATTGATGCTTAAATATAGAACATACAAACAAAATACACACTTTCTCGACTTGCTTTTCAAGTAGACAACTATCATATCTACATTTTAACAAAAAATAAAGGGTTTTTTGAGAAAATTGATTTTAAAATTGGTACTTTTTGGTTTTCGCATAACATTAACGTAAACGTCCCGCAAAGGACATTTAATACAGCTAAATCATTTTATAATATCTATAAAGAGCGTGTTTTGGGCTCTCCATAGACATAAAAAATATTGATGTAACCCAAGTAGATCGTCAGTATTTAATTGTCAAAGTTCGTCAACAATTGACCGAGGGACATTTTTGACATTTTTACAGGAAAAAAGCAAAACGTCTGAAATTATTTCATGGTCTTAGAGCATTTTACCTGTGCCTACAGAGTGCTTGAAAAAGTTAATGTAATGTGGACTGAAAATCGACGACGGGAGATCGAGCGAAACATCCGACCCACGACGGACGTGAAAAACACTGCTTTCCGCCGCGGCCTCTTTTAAAATTCGTAAGTCGAGAATAAAAAAATCCGTCGGACTTGCGGTTTGTGGCTACTGCGTTTTTAGAGACGACGCCATAACATATATTTTTTTCAGCGAAATTAAAAATTCGAACCTTTTTGCCTGCACGATTTGAGATGAAACCACCCATATATATATATATACAGGGTGTTTTTTTTTTTAAGCTTAACAGATTTGTTTCAAAAAAGCAGTGAAAGTTACACTTAGGCCGCCAGTGGAGGTGAGTTATACGGCCAGGGGACATATATAGGAACTAATCGTAATGATCAGTCGGCTAATTAATTAAAATTCGTTAATTAGCTTTGTAATAAATAAAAATAGACATATGGTTCCAATTAGAAATTTGCTCAGCGTAATCTAAAACCCCTAAGTCAGTCATTTTCAGAAAGACTTTGAGCGCGTGAGAAGAGTAGTAGTTCACTAAAGTTACCGCTCGTGGAGCAGGTACAAAGCTAGAGTTGCGATAAGGCGCCCGCGCGATTTTTCCGTCTCTTATCTATCCCCAGCCTTGTACCTGCTCCACGAGTGGTAACTTTAGTACACTACTACACTTCTCACTTGCTCAAAGTCTTTCTGAAAATGACTGATTTAGGGTTTTCGATGACGCTGAGCAAGTTTCTAATTGGAACTATATGTCTATTTTCATTAATTAAAAAGTTTATTAACGAATTTTTATTAATTAGCCGACTGATCGGTACGATTAGCCCCTATATTATGTCCCCCTGTCCGCATAACTCACCTCCACAAGCGGCATAAGTGTAACTTTCACGGCTTTTTGAAACAAATCTGTTAAGCTTAAAAAACACCCTGGATATATATATATATATATATATATATATATATATATATATATATATATATATATATATATATATATATATATATATATATATAATGCGTGTAGTGATCTCGGTAAAAGAATTGCTTTTAATTCGTTATAGTAACGATGGTGACGTAATTATCTATATGTTGTTTTCTTACTCCAAAGGACGTGGTTTATTTACGTATAACAAGTCATTGCAGATATTATAGAGTTACTATTATTAACATCAGGTAGAAGAGTTTTGCGCAATTGCTTCTGAATATAACATATAATATGTTAAAGAGACATAGTTGCGGTAGTATAATTAAAGTGGAAATATAGCTTCCTGTTCCAGTAAGTAATGTAAGGCGGTGACGTATTATGTAATAATTTGCAACGAACGTTATGGACCTGGCGGGATTGTGGCGAATCGAAGAGGTTTGAAACTATTAAGTCGCCATTACTTTTTTTAAAGTTAGGAATCTGTATGAATTAGGATTAGCGCTGACAGAAAACCCAACATTATCTCATAGAGATTACTGTTTTCATTTGTAATTCGACTATAATAATTGTAGCTAGTGCTTTAGCAAACTTTGTAGATGACAGAATTCTCCAAGTACAGAATTATTATTACTGGCGAATTTATTACTGGTTCACCAGTATTGTAACGTACAGCATTGAAGAGGTGCGCAGCTAAGTTTATAATCGATATCACCTCGTAAACTACAGTGTATCTCGGGAATTATACTACAAGGTTGTAGTACCGCAAAAATAAACTATGCACGGCCCAACGCTCGGTTGTCCGCCGAAATGTAGCGCTCGCGGTCCGAACCAGATGCCAATGTTTCTGGACTAGCCGTTATCTTTTTGCAAATTTATAAGCGATCTTCTACAGATTTCAACATGAAAATGACGGTCGATGGAGTATCTCGAATACATATGAAATTAATAGCGCCACTCACCAAACACAGGCGAAAACAGGTCCAAATTTACATTGCGATTTTCAGAAACTATCTTCTAAGGTAACGGCTACTTCTGAAACATTGTCAATTGGTTCAAACCGCTGGCGCTGCATTCGGGCAGAAAATCTGTGTTCGGCAAAAATTAGCTAATGCTTGTAATAAACAAAGCTGTCATTTATTTTTGGGTACACTGCACTTCGAAATATTTGAGAATAGTTCGTTCTTTGTCAGCTAAGGTGATACCTTCTTTGATCTCGTTCTTCCAAATCGTAAAGAGTTTCCATTTCTATAACTTATAGCACACCACTCGTTCCGGTTGATACCCAGCATGTTTCATTTGAGGTAACTTGTAATATTGTCATGAATGACAAGTGATGAGGCGACGAAAACTGAAGTGAACTAAACGTTCAATGAGGCGAACTTGTGCCCAAAACGAAAAGGAAAGAGACGATGACAACAGAGCGTCGCGGGCGTCGAAGTCGGCGTAGCAGCGAGGATGGAGCGGTGGGGCAAGACTGACTGCGGCTCGCCACGCGGAGCCATTTATGTACACGCGTGGGCTTCTAGAACAATCGGCGTATTGGTTTGGCGCGTAGAACATTCGGACCTCGAACAAGCATTCGGACGTCGAACATTCGGACCTCGAACAAGCAACGGGATTCTCGAATTTACCAGAACACTAAATTGCAGGAATAAACAAAAGACACGTCACTCCCAGGGAACGAACCCTGTCTTTTCGCGTGGGAGGCAGGCACGGTTACTGTTAGGCCACGCGCGCGCTGCCTTCTTGGCCAGCTGCGCGCGCGGCAATATAATGAATAACTGTGACACAGCGTGTCCTGGACCAACTGCTTTTTTGTGGTATATATTGCAAACGAAGATATGGCAGTCATAGCATCATATAATCAAGAACTAGACAGCCGATATTTACCGATAATGTCGACAGAGGCAATACAAATGTTCATTCCGGTCTCGAAATACGATCTTACAAACCCCAACTTTAACTGCTTCTGTGTCAAATGCACTTTGACGAACCGCGTATTGACTCGAATAACAAAACCCCAGACATGAAGTTGCATATATATATATATATATACACACACACACACACACATCACACACGGACACGGTGCGCAGGCAGCACGCACACACACGCGTACACACACACACACACACACACACACACACACACACGCACGACACACACAGCACACACACGCACGCATTCATTCACACGACGTTACGCGCACACGCAGTCACGGACACACACGCACACGCACAGCATACACACAGATATATATACACGTATACGTATATATAGCTGTTTATACATCAAGGACCTTTGCTTGTTCTGCTCAGATATATATATATATATATATATATATATATATATATATATATATATATATATATATATATATATATATATATATATATATATATATATATATACAATAGCATTTTCGTGAACGATCTGCATTTTCGAGAATTTCGCGAATCGCCTACAATTCGCGAAGAAGAGGTCCCGTCGAACAATTCCGGTAAAATGTAAACACATTGAAATCTATATTGAGATCCCAGCTCGTCGCGAAAATTAGAACCCGCGAATTATTCTAAAACTTCAGCTCTGACCTAAATCGCGCAGTATTGAGTCCTCAAAAAATAAGTCGTTTACAGTATATAAATCCGCGCAAGCTTTAAAACTAACAAAAAAACATTCATAAAGAAAAGTACAGAAAGAATAGCCCTGCTTGAGGTTCTGAGTATACCAGCGGTCCGAGCGACGTCTATGACGTTGTTACTGACTTCTCTATTTTTGATTCCGCGGCGAGTCGTAACTTCACACTGCGTCACCAGGAAAACGAGGGCTTGTAAATTCCCGAGCTCAGCAATAACGTGGCTTCGGCGGAGATTCAGGTGTTACCACAAGATAAAAAAAAATCGGCTTTTTCTGACGGAAGTTTTTGATATGAACTTAAGATATGCGTCGACATCCTAGATACGGTTTTGACATTGATTATGAATCAGACTCCGAAAGACAGGGTATTTTCGCTTACAAGTTATCACTAACTATGCTCGTACAATAGATGATTCACCGTTATCTGTCGGTAGTAGGCCCTTTCCGAAAATTCAGTGCCATCTGGTGCCTCGTATAACAGTTCAGGTTTTGTCATGCCTCGAGCCGCTAAATGAGCTGCGCTTAGAACATAGAACATAAAAGCATAGTTTTATTTGAAGAAAATACAGTTCTGAATGTACAATAGCGAGTCGGTGAAAGCCTCAAGAGCTTGTGAACCTGGCTCGTCAGGTGGCGAAACAAGAAGAACACATTGTATAGTAAGGTACGTTCCAAAAAAGTTGGATCAGAGTTATTTGGCTTTCAAAATTTACACGTTCTCGAAATCACAAGGTCAATTTGTAGGGCTACAAAAAAGATATCTTTGGTAAAAACGAAAAAAAATCTTCACCTAACAGCTTTAAATTCCGTAATGCTTTCCTAGCTTTTTGCCTTGAAGTTATGAATTGGAAGGATTCTGGTAGGCTGTTAAATACTGTAGAACGTAATACACTCTTGTGCGCTCACCATACTTCGTTCTGATCCGCGGCATTTGGAAACGAAGATAATCGTCACTCCGTTTCCCGACATTGTTGTGGGCGCCGCCATTCTTGGTGCTTGTGCAGAGCAGACGCAACTGCCGATCGTTATGACTCGAAAGTGCGACTTCCTCAGCATTAGATTCGGTGTTAGAAAGCCTCAGCGTAATATTGGCAATCATGATTTTGAGCCACAATATGGCCAAGTGTTGTTGTTTCTGAGGCGCAGCTTATTTATTGTCACTAGCCGTACCAATGGCGGTGATGAACGTGCAATTTATCGTTCATCGCTACTTTCGCAAGTCAACGGCTGGCGAGAAATTGTTCACTGTGTGGTTCTTCCTCGATCTCTTTATTTCAATGGTGACGAAGAACCTGAAGTTAGAACAAAGCTCCAACCCACACAGACGCCTCGATAAACTTTGTAAACGAGAGGGCTTTAAAGAGGGATTGTGTGCCGCCCACAGATTTACTAAGTCTGAGTCTGAAATGAACGCATACATAGCTCTTGTGTTTCTTTCGTACTTGGCATCGTACTAACCCCCGACATACAGGCCCCGCGCATCATCCGCTTAAGAGCATCTTCAACGTCTTCTTTTAACAGTCACTAAAAGCCGCCATTGGTACGGCTGTAAATTCCGTACCACAAATGATGATAGTGATCAAAGTGGTAAGACTGAATTTCGGAAAGGGTCTATTATCGTGTTATTTTACTGATTTATTTTAGGGGCAAAAGAATAAAAAATCAAATTTTTGTTTCTTATACTATGTTTTTTCCAGTACACAAGTATGTAACAACAGGTATCTATGACTAGTCGGTTTGTAGCAACAAATGTCGTTGCGATAAGGAAATTTGTTGGAGCCAAACTACTGCCCAAACAACACGTTGGTTCATTTACATTTATTTTAACAAAGTGCCTGACCTGCCACCAATCTTTGTTGGAAAAAAGACTTACAATTACGGTTTCTTCAGCTTTTTCTGTGACTGATTCGAAAAACTATTCGCATTATCGTAGCAATTATTTTTATAGTTTATATTGAGTCACCTTCTGTAGTGCTTCCTCCATCGGGTCGTAAGCGATGGTTTTTCTACCAAGCGACTTTGTTGTTCACCAGATTCGTGAAATTGTTAACTTATGTGTAAGTCACTCGGAGGTGTTGCAACACGACGATAAGGTATGACAGCTCTTGCGGCCGCTGGCTCCTTGTACTCCCTACAACGAAGTGCAAAAATAAATTATAGCAGATCCCGGGTTAGTGCAAAACCAGCCAATTTATTTTCCAACCGCCATCAAGCTAAAAGTGCATGCGGCGAACCAACCGGGGGGGGCGGGGGGGCGGGGGGGGGGCAAAGGCGCCCTGGCTCTCAGAGCGGGTAGGGGGGGGGGGGGCAGGGCAAGGCATGTCGTTTTGCCCCGCCCGGAACGGCCCGCCACTGGGCAGGGCAGACACTGGCCGAGCGGCGCCCCGGCGAATACCAAGGGCTCCGCCGCTCGTACCCGCGCGCGCATATTCTTAACGCGCGCAGGCAATAGGGCGAACCCAGGCAACGGCGCTCACGCCGGATTGGCTGGTTCGTGGAGATAAGCGCTGCCGCCGTCCAGCATAGCCAGGCGGCGGTTCTGATGCGAGTTTCCGAAGCGGTAGCGTAACTTAGTGGTATAAGATGTCTGCCTCATACGTATCAGACCCGCGGGTTCTATCCATGGTGTGAGCTTACCTCTTTTATTTTTTTTTCTTCTAACATTTTGTTTTGTCGAGGCATACGGTGCGATACTCACGACATTTAGCATTTTTTTGCGATCTCACACACACAAAAAAACGAATGTTGTTGACGAAACATCGCCAAACTAAATCGTATGGGACTCTATTCACGGAACTGCATACGGGAGACAGCGGGGCTTGGATTGCCGACCGGACTCCGCAAAGTGGCGTGTACGGGGAGGGGAAGCTTATGTGGTTCATAGTTTTGTAAGTAGCAGCCACACACCGACGCCGCGGAGTGGCGTGGAAAGGGGCGCGAGGTGGGTTAACGCGCTTCGAGTGATACACGCGCCGTCCGGAATCCGGAAAATTTAAGTTCCCGCGCGTTGCCGAGCAGCCAATCCGGCGTGACCGCTCGCTGCTAGGGGGTTTGCCGCCAGCGCCGTAAAAGGAGCCAGTGACGAAAGCGCCCGGCGCGCATACATAACTGGCTCTCTCCTCCCCCTCCCCCCCTCTTTTACAACGCCTACACACACAAACACACGCCGTGAAAGCTAGTGATGGACCGAATCTCGCCAAACTTCAGATTCCGGCGAAGTTTCCGCAGATGCCGAGAGTTTCTAAAGAAAAGTTCGGCCAAAATTCTGGCCAAAATTTTGCAAATGCCCGCGCACGCGCACAGAACGGCACGGGGCCGCGAGTTCGCAAATGGACACCGCGCAGTCGCGCGGCTACCATCGCACAGTTTAGTACAACCAGCGGTTACAGCGCGAGTGTGGAGTAGGCGACAAGGT
>JAZHYW010025450.1:0-11655 GCA_037355805.1 Ixodes ricinus | reverse complement strand
CGCCCGACTCCGAATCCAAGATCAACAACGTGTCGACGCTACCCGGTACAACCTTCGCCGGATCGACGTTCGCTTCAAGCCCGGAGACCGTGCGTGGGTTTGGACCCCAATACGACGACGCGGTCTAAGCGAGAAACTCCTGAAGCGCTACTTCGGACCCTACAAAGTGCTTCGCCGGCTCGGCGATCTGAACTACGAGGTGATGCCCGACGGAACACGGACTTCATCACGCCGCCCTCCACGACCCGAAGTCGTCCACGTCGTGCGCCTCAAGCCGTACTACGCGCGATAAGACTGTGAACCGTGATCTCGTGCAACACTTGATAGGATTGTGTTTTGCCAGCCTCCGTATTTTCCCATTCTTTTGGTTGTCCTGCTCTGTTTTGTTGCTTTTCGCGTGGCATCGAGACGATGCCTTTTTAAAGGGGGGAGTAATGCCACGCGCGTCAGCAAGCAAGTGCGTGCGTGGCCGAGTGGTTACCGCGCTTGACTTTCGTGCGGAGGCCCAGGGTTCGATTCCTGGGAGTTCCGCGGATTTTATTTATGCTTCCAGTTTATGTTCTGGTGGATTCGAGAACATTGTTGTTTATTCTAGGCCCGAATGTTCTACGCGTCGAACCTTCCACGCCGATTATTCCAGAAGCCCACGCGTGTACATAAGGGGCTCCGCGTGGCGAGCCGGGGTCAGTTTCGCCTCAGCGTTCGATCCTGCTGCTTCGCCGCTTTCGACGCCCGCGACGCTCTGTTATTATCTTCTGTTTCCTTTTTACTTTTGGGCACAAGTTCGCCCCATTAAACGTTTAGTTTCTTTTGTTATCACCGCCTCATCAGTTGTCATTCGTGACAATATTATTATTATTAAACAGGTTAATTAGTAGAATGTAGGTACTTACTTTGCATTGTCACTTACACGCTCATAACCTAGACGCCCGCCGTGGTTGGGTAACGTTATACGGATAGAAAGTCGAAGAAAGGAGGAAATAAGAGCGTGTGGAGAGGACAGAGCGCCGGGCTCTTGTTGGAATGACTAGAGAGTAGTGGCAAAGGCTAGCTACCTCTGTCTTCACTGTTCGAAAGTGAGTAGACACAAAAACTCACTGTTCAAAAAGTGAGTAGAGACCAAGCCAGCGAACTTAGCGTCGACGGAGTAATCACTCAAACGAGAGCCCGGCACTCCGACATCCTTGCACACTCTCACCTACTCCTCTTCCTCAGTTTCCCTCCTTATTTTGAAGAAAATGTTTCTCAATCTCGTGTCCTTTTTTTTTCTTGACACATATTTTTATTTCTTTATTTTGCATTTTGTTCGACCGGCAATTTGGTTGTCAGGTGTTACGTTTAGATTAGATTAATGCCGTTGACTTATGTCCGTACATTTACCGCTCATGCGGTTTTCACACGAGGAAGAAATCACGGAGATTTCTCCCCAGTAAGCGGGTCACGCGACGAAAACGTCAGGCTTTTGCGATGCGAAAGCTGCGACGTCAACTCCGCCGCGGAAGGCCGGAGGACTCCTCGGGTTGTAAAAACAATCTCTGTTTGGTGGAATATCAGTTCTTCTTAAACATATTGCATCGCAAAACGCTTTGATGCTAAGTGTAGAGACCACTAAATTCGTCTGGGGTAATGTCAGTGATAAACACAGCTAAATTAGACTGCAAACGCTGCGCTGACCTCCCTCAACCCCGGCATCTCGTCGATGCGAATGATAAAACTGAAGAGGGAGTTGCGCCCGCTGTCGACGCCACGCACGTCCATCAGCGGATTTCTCCCACGTGTGAATTCCACTTAAAGGGATACTCCGGTGATTTCTTCATGGTCCCCGATTTGCATGAAAATTCGCTAAACACACCAACAAACATCGCTGAAATAGTATCTAAAATATTACGTCAAAATACCTTTTAACAAGGCGTGAAGCTGGGCCAGTTGGTGCATTATTAAAACTTAGAAACAGCGCGAAATAAACAAAGGACAAGAACGAGAAGTGAATGAACACAACGCTGTTCCGAACAGCGTTGTGTTCGTTCACTTCTCGTTCTTGTCCTTTGTTTATTTCGTGCTGTTTCCAAGTTTTAAAAATATCTTCTTTCGCGAAATTATCGGATTTACAGTTTTGGTCCTCATCGTGTTTTTGAAACTGAGTCTCTACTGACAACAACGAAAAAGTGACGTCAGGGAAAGGTAGAGGTTCACTCTTTGGACTGTAGGCATCGTTCCCAACCGATTCCAAGAAGTTTCATAGTGTTAAATGAATGCTTTAGAAGCTCGCTCCAGTGTCCGCATACCAGCACGTAACAAATACTTGGCGTAGTCTTTCTTGACTGCTTGCCCGACTGGCAAGCGTGCCTGCCACTGACGTCACGGCACTGTTGTTTTTTGCATCATTTGTTTTTGCCGATTTGACAATAACTATTATTATATTTCTCGATACTAAATAGCATACCGGAAAGGGTGGAGGCCGGGGATTAAAAAGATATAGTTAGTTGGGATAGCTAAAAAAATTGCAAACTAGCATATTAACAAAATTGTTGACCTTTTCTATCTAGGTTAAGTTTTAATGAAACGTTATCTTTTGCTAGGTATTTGTGTCATGGAGACGAAATTAACTGACGAAAACTTCATGGGCCCACTCTTTGTTATCCTGCCAGTTGAAAAGTTATCAAACTTCTGCCTCCACCCACAAACCCCTGGGCGAGTCCCTGTGGCCTCCTGCCCGACGTGGTGTCCTGCTGCCGGGACCCCTCCGGCGGAAACCCTCGAGAAGACCAGGTTGCCCGGTGCCCCTTGACGTCGTCACGCGACGGTGCCAAGACGGTCGGAAGGAGACTCCGCCACCTTTCCGACTGCATGGCCGGTAGGACGGTGAGTTGAAACATTTATGTTCCCCTGCGCCTAGCACAACTATGAAGCGATTAATCGAAGCAGAATACACGCTTTTTTTTCTTTGCCTGAATGAATGGATGCATAGTCGCTATGTAAGCTACGGTTAGAGTATCGGCACTCCGTTCCGCGATCTGCTAGTGGGCGCCGCCATATTGGTGCTTAGTGCAAAGCAGACGCAACTGTCGATCGTCACAATTCAATTCAAGAATGGGACTTCCTCAGCTTTAAATACGGTGTTAGGAACCTCAGGTAATATTGTTTTTCTCTGTCGCGAACTGTTTTAACATTTCTGGAGGACAAAAAAGGCGTTTCTTGCTATTTCAGATAAAGCTTCACATAACTGGCAACCATGATTTTAAGCACCAAGATGGCTGAAGAGTCGTTACTCCGAAGCGTAGCTTAATTAGTGGCTCTATACGGTTGGATGGATGGATGGGCTAATCCTTTTGATCGGGCGGAGTCACGCCATACGAGCCCTTTTAATAGGTATGTGGGTTATCCGCGAATTACAAATGAAGAGGAAGCCAACATCCTTCCGCTCGTCAGAACACATCGTCATCGTGCTGTTGTATTAGCATTAATTGATTTTCATGCCCCGTACTACCGATGGTTAAAACAAATTATCCGAAAAGACGGAACACGCGCAAGGGTTTCTGGGGACAATGTTTCTCATTCGGGACGGCGCCCTTCAAAAATGGCGGAGGCGGGAAGTGAGGACAGAAGACAGGGCATAAGCAAACGCAGGGGCTTACTGAAAAACAAAAGGTTCATTAAAAATATTACAAGCGCCCGTAAGATTCGTGCGTTTTAACTCAGTTCCTAGAACAAGTGTGTATGATACAACCCCTGACAGGATCAGGACGAAGGGGAGGAGCTTCAGATGCCCCGCCTCCAGCGCGAGCTTCCCGCCTTCGATGATGCTTCGTGCTCTCGTGAGCCTTCCGCGTGCAAGAGCAGACGAAGCACGATGAAAGGCAACGATAGCAGGTTGGAGCCCCGGTGGTCGAAAGAGGCGCCCTGCCGTTTTCAGCTCGTCGATGACTCTACCCGATTTAAACGCTTAGTACCGTATTATCCGGACTATACTGCCTCGACCCGGTGTACGGTCTGTCCACTCTGCATAGTCCAGATCTGGCGCGCATTCCGCACATTAAAAGTTATGATACAGCACACCTTCAAAATTTCTAGTTTCTAAGTGCACAAAGCGAGTGTGTCTCATACAGAAATCATGTTTAACATAATTGGTCAGTTGCAAAATCCGGTACGTGCCTACATAATAAATTATCTTGGCAAAGATAAGAAACAGTTCAATACACACCCGTAGAAAGTCCGCTCCTCGTAATCTTTCAACTTCGCAGCGTGTAGATTCCGCGGACTATGGTCCGAAAAATGCGATATAAAGCGAAAAGCGTTGATATCGAAATTAGAAATGCACAGCTTTTCGTCAGAATATGCGAATAAGTGACGGTGATGGCTGTAAATGCGCGTACACACACGTTCATGTATATCCGGTCTTCATTCACTCGGTCACACGCAACGCAGCCTTGTGGTCACTGAAGTGAGTGGGAAAGGGAACAACAGAATGCACGCATGAGTCGACGCCTCAATCTGAGACGAAATCCAAACAGGCCCAGTGCAGTTGTAGGTATAAATATCGCTGCAATTGCGAGATTTGTTTCCTCCCACCCACCTCCCCTCCCCTCCCTTCCCGGGCAAGAGGCGGCCCCGCGGCACCGAAACGGATAAATGGCACGGCTGAATCCTTCCATCGGGCCACAGCTTGCGCCACTTTGCCAAACAGTTTAATTTCAACAGGTAACTTGTCTCTGATTATCAGAATACAATTCAGTTTAAACGTTTTAGGGTGTACTTCGAAAATTCACAATCTATGAAGGTGGCGCCAGTTCAAAACCTTGCGCGTGACTTTCAACCTACCTCACGAATAAAAAATAAAATAAAATAAAAGATCTATTCGTTTTTATTTAGGCCACCGGACTATTAATATGTGCTTGGTGATCTACGCTTTTCAAGCGTCTATCTATTCGTCGCTGCATAAAACGGCCAAAGTTTTTACTACATCACTGTCGCCGTCAGCAACTGCAGAATGAAGCCCTTTAGGATAAAGTATCAAGTGTTGTGCAGTCTCCTTTTCCTTTCACACATGCCCCACACAGTGTAACTATGTTCTCATCTTTTGCTCCTTACACCTTTAGTTCGTAAAAATCCTATCCTGATCGTGAACAACAAAATATTTTCCCAGAATTGTTCTAAATACGAGCGATGAATTGTGTCAAAGAGTTTCCTGTCCAGCACAAAGTCACGGTGAATGGAGCTGGGAAGTTCCGAAAGCAACTGTCGATGTGAAATGAAGTTGTACCCCCAAATGTAGAGTTGAGTTTGTATGTATATATATATATATATATATATATATATATATATATATATATATATAAAATAGGAAATCTTGACACCTCTTTTGCGCTCACTCGATATGCAAAACAATTAAACGCGACGATAGATAAGATTAATTTCTATCTCATATTTGATTCTGAGCAAGTCGACCCCAACTGCGAAATCCTCTTCATTCAGCAACTGTGTCTCGAAAGAAGTTATTCTTATTTTTTGTTATATTAAGGTTTTTGAATAATCAAAAATTCCCGAAAAATCACAAATTTTCTTTCGAAACCGCGCTACTCAATCTCATCTCCGAACACCGCACCCCTTTGCGCTCATGCTACTTAACGTTTAAAACAAGGAAAGGCTTGATATCTCGGGGCACGTAATCTGCATTTATATGAAAGACAAACAGAACCCGAGGACCTCTTTTCACGTGCGTCCGTGAAACTACTCGCTTCCTGAACTGAGCAGCGAAGAGCAAGTCCCGACGAGGCATCAGCACCGAACAACGTTACTGGCGTTAATTTCAACCGGCGAGGTTTATCGGCACAGTGAAGCCCTTCACGAGTTCGCTGATTAGCATAGCGCTCTCTCGAGTGCTTTCTTTGGACCCCGAGTGAGCGCACTCCGTGGTCGACTGACGCAGCCGTGAGTTTGTCACTCCTCTTGTACTCGAACAACCGAAGCTGACGGAAGAACTTTCCGTTCACTGAAAATCTCCGGCGCACAATAACATTCCTGGCGTCGCTCTCAAAGAAAATAATATCATGCATTGGCGACTAGGCTGCAAGAAGAACTACTCGACTACCAACGCTCGGGAACGAAGCTCTGTTTCTTCAGGGCAGTAATAAGAACTTCATGAACGTCTCTCTTATTGGATTATCAGGCACTTAGGCAGTTACGCCTTTCGTTCTATGTTCGTGAGCATATATGTACGAGTGAGGGGCCGTCAGTGTGGTGTGCATGAAAGAAGCGATGAGTATCTTCGCAACAATTGATCAAAGAATGCATCTACAGTGCCGAAGAATGACGCTTGTAGCTTACCTCTATCGTGGTGGGCCTTTTCACATAGATTTTGTAAAGCTGTACACTCAACCGTTTCGTGTTTGTGCTACTGCAATCGTGTCAATCTTGTGGTCTTCCCTTTTCTCATTCTTTGCATTCCTTTTATACCATCCTTATTCTCTTTCGTTTCTTTTTCTTTTCACTTTCGAGTTGTTGAGTGATAGTTATTGCTGTTCGACGTCCGTCGTCCATATCGTCACGTGATACCTAGACGTCACGCAGTCACGTGTTATCGTCCCGTAACGCGACATCACGGTGTCACGTAACTATAAAGTGTCACGTTGTGTTGTTTCGCGTGACGTCGTAATGTCCCGTGACGTTACGATGTCACGTGCCATCATGGTCTCAGATAACGTCATGGTGTCACGTGATATCGGTGAGTCCAGTGACGTCACGGTTTCGTGCAGGGTCACGGTTTCACGTGACGTCATGGCGTCGCGCGACATAAGAGAGTCACGATGTCCTCGTGAGCGCGTAGGTCTAGAAACTTCCTTCGTTGCGCGAGTTGTCACGCCAACGAAGCATTCTCGTGAGCTAAGCTCACGCTCGTGCGCCTTTGTCTTCACTGTAGATATTTCTTAGATGTAATGCTAATAATTTTATGGTTCTAGATGAGTGTGGCACTCTTCGAGCAGACATGGGCGATGGGTCCTTCAAGTAAGTTGCAAAATATATAGGTGCGAGACGCATAAGAATAGATTAGGTTCTGGTAAGGCTTCCAGCTATCGCTGTGACCGTACTGCCGCTTCACGCAGGACAGCCTTTTTTTACGGCCGTCTAACTATCCACAATGTTTGTTTATTTTTTAGAGCGCAGCTCTTAGGCGCCCGTTTCCGGCTTGAGGCGGCGTCGCCGCAACCGCGGCGACATGTAGGCATGGTGACGTTTCGGCACCGTGCCGAAACGTCCTCGTGCCCCCCCCCCCCCCGGGGGTCATGCGACCCCCTGAGCGCGGCCCTGAGGGGGTCACGTGACTTCAGGGGGGTCACGTGACTCCACGGTTACGCCGACGGCAACGCCACTCGGAGGGAGGAGTAGCAGGCAGGATGAGGTGAGGAGGAGGAAGGAGGGATGTACCCTCCCTCAGTACCCTTCCCTCCTCCTCCTCAAGAGCTGCAACCTAATTCGGCGTTACAGGGAGTTGTAGACGGCTTTCAGCTTTTTCTTTCTCTCTGTCTTTCTTCTTGTTTCTCTCTCTCTCTTGGTGATCGGACGTCGCGTGCCATCTTTTTCTGCCGCTGCCGAGCACTAAGCGACGACGACACGGGTCTAACGACCGACAACATCAGCGACGCCTCTCGCATAATCAGGCCGGACATCTCGTGCACGCACAGGCCGAGTAGTCGATCCACACGCGGTGTCTATGTGAAATACTAACAAAAGCCCACGACGACACACAAAGGGAGTAGAGCAGAGCAAAATCCTTGCGCTCCGGGCACACCTGGGAAACGATGGTGCCAAACGGACGATGAAATCGAGGGTACAATTAGCGGCAGCTGTGGGATTTCACGCACCTCGCTCGGACTGCCATCTTCTTTCGCCATTGTCCGGAACTGTCCGAGATTTTTTCACGCTCTGTGGGGGATAACCAAATGTCACTCTCGCCTGACGCATCCAGAGTCCTCTTCATACCCGCAATAATATATTTTGTTCCGATGCAGAATGCGAAATATTCGCAGAAAATAAACGACTTGATTGTCGGTGGGGCACGACATCCGCAGAAATATGGGGCCGTGAGTGTTCTGTCGGGAACCTAAATCTCGTTAAACCGGGCGAACAATACGGGGCCGTAGGGAAAGCGCGAAACGACACGCCTGGACGATCATTATCTTCAGACTACAGTAGCCCTTATATTAATCTTCTATACAGGTATATATATATATATATATATATATATATATATATATATATATATATATATATATATATATATATATATATAGTGAGACTTGAGAAGGATTGATTTAATGGGGTGATAGTTGATCGAGCAATGGCAGTCTCGGGAGAACTGACTTCTTCTTCTTCCTTCACCACAGTTACTCCCCCGTGCAGAAAGCGCCGGAATCCGGCGTTAGGGTGCAGGACGGTGGTAACGCTTGAGGCGTGCAACATGAACGATGTCAGTTTGTTTTGATCGATGGTCAGAATGTGGTGAAACCGGGGCGACCTCGTAGTTGGTCGCGGAGACTCGGCGAAGTATTTGATATGGTCCCTTGAACTTTTTGAGCAGCTTATCGCACTTGCCTGGCACTCGAGACGGTGTCCATAAGAGTACCTCTTCACCCACTGTGTACTCGACTGGAGTATGAGTATCGGAATAGCGGAGAACTTGCTCTTGTTGACACCTTAATGTGCAAATGCGTGAAAGTTGGCGAGCTTCTTCCGCACGACATAATATGTCTTCAGCGTAACTATCAAGGGATGTGTCATCCAGGTAGGGCAAGAGAGTGTCCATCGTTGACAGGGGTTCACGTGCGTATAAGAGATAATATGGTGAATAATTGGTGGTAGCTTGGCGACCGGTGTTGTATGCGTATGTGACGTAGGGCAGAATGGTGTCCCAATTGTCGTGATCCTCTGCGATGTACATGGAGATCATGTCGGTCAATGTATGGTTTAGGCGTTCGACGAGGCCGTTTGTTTGAGGGTGGTAAGCGCTTGTGATATGATGGACAGTGCTCGTGAGGCCGCAAAGCTCATTGAGGACTTTTGCGACGAAGGGAGTGCCGCGGTCGGTAATAATGGCTTGCGGGGCTCCGTGCCGGAGCAGGATAGAATGCAGGAAGAAGTCAGCGACTTCAGAGGCTGTAGCGGCTGACACTGCTTTGGTTTCAGCGTATCGGGTAAAGTAGTCTATGGCCACTATTATCCATCGGTGGTTCTGTGCCGAGCGGGGAAAAGGGCCTAAGAAATCGATACCAAGGCGTTCAAAGGGATGATTTGGTGGGGGAATGGGTCTCAGGACTCCAGCAGGCTTGGTCGATGTTTTTTTCTTCGTCTGGCACTGGTGGCATGCCCTGACATATTTGTTAATCGAGCGGTGCATACCATTCCAGAAGTATTTTGTGCGTGTTCTGAAGTACGTCTTGGCAAATCCTAGATGACCAGAGGTTGGGTCATCGTGATTTGCTTTTATAATTTCCTTTTGCAGACGGCGGGGGACGACGAGCAGCCAGGGTCGTCCTTGTGGCTCATAGTTTCTTCTGTAGAGGACGCCGTTGTGAAGTTGGAAGAGCGGGGCGCGACGCTTAATGCGTGGGGTGGTGGAGGGCGTGCTGATTCCTTGAAGATAGTGAATTAATGGTCTTAGTGCAC
Source organism: Ixodes ricinus (assembly GCA_037355805.1). Taxonomy (NCBI): domain Eukaryota; kingdom Metazoa; phylum Arthropoda; class Arachnida; order Ixodida; family Ixodidae; genus Ixodes; species Ixodes ricinus. The sequence continues at coordinate 1,995 of JAZHYW010025450.1, read as the reverse complement.
CATCTTCCAGCTGGCAGGTGTTTATATCGACGCTATTTAGCGTGGCAGTGACAGTGGTATCGAATGTAGAAGGATGCTTCGGACCAGGTGTGTTAGAAGGGAGTGGGCATCGGGATAAGCTGTCAGCATCAAGATGTTTCCTGCCTGATTTGTATACGACTGTAAAATCGAATTCCTGTAGTTTCAGGGACCATCGGCCAAGTCGTCCCGAGGGATCCTTGAGAGTAGCTAACCAGCAAAGTGCGTGGTGATCTGTTACTATCCGGAAGGAAGAGCCGTAGAGGTATGGGCGAAACTTTGAGATTGCCCAAATAACGGCCAAGCACTCTTTTTCTGTGGTGGAAAAGTTTCGTTCAGACTTGGTAAGAGTACGGCTGGCATATGCAATGACGCGCTGTGTGTCGTTGACGACCTGAGCCAGGACAGCCCCAATGCCATGGCCGCTGGCGTCTGTTCTTATTTCAGTGTTTGCACCTTCAATGAAATGACCAAGGATAGGAGCGGATGTTAGGGTTTTCTTGAGTGTGGCGAAAGAATCTTGCTGGGCCGTAGTCCAGTTGAAGGGAACCCCAGTACGGAGCAGCTGGTTAAGTGGTTCGGCAATATCTGAGAAAGCCCGTATAAACTTCCGAAAATATGTGCATAAACCCAAAAATATCTGCACATCTTTAATTTTTTTCGGGACTGGAAATTCGGATACTGCCTGTATTTTTTCAGGATCCGGGCGTACTCCATCAGAATTAACGAGATGGCCCAAAACACGAATTTCGCGGGCTCCAAAAGTGCACTTTTTGGAGTTTAGTTGCAACCCAGCAGCACGGAAGCAGTCAAGGACCTGACGAAGCCTCTGTAAGTGGTCGGTGAATGTGGTTGAAAAGACGACAACATCATCGAGATAACACAGGCATATGTTCCACGTTAATCCTCTGAGCAAGGAGTCCATCATGCGCTCGAAGGTTGCGGGCGCATTAGAAAGGCCGAAAGGCATTACGTTGAATTGATAAAGTCCTTGAGAGGTGATGAAAGCAGTCTTGGGTTTATCGGTATCGGCAAGCGGAATTTGCCAATAGCCACTGCGCAGGTCCATTGATGAGAAATAAGAGGAGCCTTGTAGAGTATCGAGCGTGTCATCAATTCTGGGAAGCGGATAGACATCTTTTCGGGTGACTTTGTTGAGTTTTCGATAATCAACACAAAAGCGCCAGGAGCCGTCTTTCTTTTTTACTAGCACGACCGGAGAGGACCACGGGCTGGATGATGGCTCAATAACGCTTTTCTTAAGCATGTCATCGATCTGTTGTTGAATGATGCGACGTTCGGCGGCGGCAACCCTGTATGGTCGACTCCGAATGGGTGGTGAGTCACCGGTGTCAATCTGATGCTGCACAATTGGTGTACGCGGCAGTGTATCAGTGCCGAAGTCAAATGTGTCAGAGTAGCTCGTAAGGAGTTGAGCTAAACTTCTCTGCTCTTGTGTCGCCAGGTTGGAGTCTATCATTTTTGCGGTTTGTTGGGAGAAATCGGTGGACGATCGTGGTAGCAGGACTTAATATAGCGTTAGACAGGGTCGTGAAAGTGTCTTCTGTATGAGAGTTGAAATTAGCAATACGGCTATGACGGGGAAGGATTTGCGGCTGGGACGAGGCATTTGTGATCCATACATGAAGTTTGCCTTTTGTTACTGATGCAAGAGAATAGGGAATTATTACACCTTTTCGGGCAAAAGTAGTGGCAAGTGGCTCGATCAGACCGAATGATGTTTCGAGAGTCTTGCTTGGGACAAGGACAGCTGCAACAGCTGTCTTCGGTGGTAGGACCAAATCCTCTTCAAGTTGAAGAACAGCAAGAGTTGAATTGAGGGGAGGGTGGGCATTGTCAGAATCCGTAAGGTGAAGTTCGCGGCTAGCACAATTAATAAATGCGTCAGCGGACGACAAAAAGTCCCAGCCGAGGATGACGTCGGCGATGCAGTTGCTGAGCACTGTAAATATTACG
>JAZHYW010025448.1:0-12852 GCA_037355805.1 Ixodes ricinus | reverse complement strand
TAAAGTAACTTCAATGTAATTTTAAAAGTATTTCGCTACTTTTTACGGTAATCAGTAATTTGAATTACTTCCTATTCGAGTAATTTCCACTCTACTCAAATTACTTTTACGTCATTACCCAGTAACTTAACTTTAATTACTTATTTTGAGTAACTTGCACATGTCTGGTTCTGAGGCACAAGTTCAAAAGCTACATGAATCTGGATATACCGGTTCCTTATTGTCTCAATGTAGCAGAAAGCTTGACCACTCACAATGAAAGAAGAAGAGATAAGACGCTCCGACCGGCAGTTAGACCCTACCAACACAAAGTCACACAACTTGAAGCGAATAGCGCCTAAATATGACATAGAAGTTGTGGCATCAGGACCTGATAAACTTAAAAAAAAAAAAAACTCTCCGAAAATTAACTCCCCAAACGAACGACAAGGAAAATGCTCAGTCCAGCACGCACATAAATATTTCAACTGCAACGTCAACCTGGTATACGAAATTCCGTGCACATGTGGAAGAGTGGAGGTTGGTCAATCTAGGCGCTGCGCTAATGTACGACTACGAGAGCGTGACCTCGCCCTACATTCGTCACCATCAGGACACCTGGACATACATATCAGAGTACAGTAAATACACTCTCTATTTAATCAAACAAAAGTCCTCAATCCCTATGGAGCAAGAGAGCCAGAGAAATATTTGAGGCAAAAACCATAATAGAAAAAGGGACACTTGCGTTAGCACACCATAAACATCACTCTCAGGGAAAGAGGTAGGGTACCTCCAGTGTTGTACACGTTAAAAAAAGAACGAAAGATCGTTCCTCATTCCTTCTGATTTTTAGATCGCGTCCGCGTATACAGGCTTCATATGTTAAAACGGAACTCCGTTCCCGTTACAATAAAAAAGTAAACGTATCGTTACATATGCGTTACATTTGTATTTTGCTGATTACCATATTATCCCATGAAATGGGAACATACAATATTGAATGCCTTGATGGAAGGGCACCAGAAGAAGAAAACAAGCGTGAAGCATGGTTTCATTTGTTGGTATATTCACCTTTTCAAACCTCAGCTTTAACCATCTTTTGTGGTGGACGATTCAGACGAGCCAAATGTACTGTTACCCCGCATGGCACGAGCGTTTTACAACAACCTCACGCGTTTCAATCTAGCAAAATTCCTTGTGCGAACTCAACAATAGTTGCTTCTCGACGTTGATGTCCGCAAGACGAGCAAGCGAAGAAGAAATTAGAGATCTTGGAAGGTCAGCCTTGAAAACTACAAGTCCTTCTTCAGGAAGGTTAGATTCGTTGTTCAGTTTGAAGGTGGGGGACTAGGGAGAATCACTAAAGGTTAATTTTACAACAGAGCTGTTAAGGGCTAGTTTCCAGTTTCGTGTCCATCAACAAACAATGTGTACACAAAACTCTGGACACCTACCGCCATCTATGAGCGACGGCGGCAACCTTTCTAGCTTTTCCACTCTGGTTTTCACCAGAGTGTAAAGGCTGAATTTCTCTAAGACGTAGTCCTACAAATCGTCCTCGAGGTCGTCCTCCAAGTCGTCCTTGAGGTCGTCCTAGACGTCGTCCTCTAGGCGTCGTCCTTGAGGTCATCCAAGAAGTCGTCCTTGAGGTCGTCCCACCATTGTACAGCTTCACTGGTCTTCCTTCTTCATCAGAGTGGAAAGGCTGAAAGACTTTTAGAGCGCAGCTCTTAGGCGCCCGTTTCCGGGTTTGAGTGGCGTCGCCGTCGGCGTCGCGTAACCGGAAGGTCATGGGCGACTCAGGTCACGTGACCCCCCAGGTCACGTGACCCCCGCCCCCCCCGAAGTCACGTGACCCCCAGGTCACGTGGCTCCCCGGTTCACGTTGCCCCCAGGTCACGTGATTCCCCGAGGTCACGTGACCCCCCTCCCGTGCCTTCCCTCCTCCTCAAGAGCTGCGCTCTACTCCGGCGTTACAAGGAGTTGTAACGGCTTTCATTCTTTGTGTATCTTTTAAGCGACCCATGTTTCGGAAAACAAGGGTGTGTTCGATGTATGATAACATGGTATTTTGTTGTAACTGTAGGTCTCTTTGTGAAATTTCAGTGATGGCTGTAGTCAGCCTTAAATTTCAGGGTGTATGAGGATTTGTGGAAGCATAGAAAGTATGTGAGTTTGAAACGTCCCTCTTTCCGTGTCTTTCCCTTCAACTAAAAGTTTGGCTTTTCTAGCGTGAGCTAACAGGCCGAGGTTGAGCAGTTTCGCGTGGCTCTCATAATGAGCCGTGCTCCATGCTGCGCAAGCGCGAGGAGCAGTGACGTGACACGGCGCACAGCTGGCGGGGCGGAGCCGCCGTCGCCGCGGGCTCCGCCACCACCGCGCGCGCCTCGCCGGTCTGCGCAAGCGCGAGGAGCAGTGACGTCACACGGCGCACAGCTGGCGTGCCGGTGCAAGGAGCCGCCACCGCCGCGGGCTCCGCGCCACCGCCGCGGCTCCGCGCCATCGCGCGCGCCTGCCGTCGTCGCATTTGAGACGTCATAGCCGCGGCAGACGCACTGGCGCAGCCGCGTCCCCAGCTGTCCGCCTCCGTTGCGCAGTAGCCAAGTCTGACGCTGCACCGGAGCTGATTGATAGCGCCTCTCATTTTGTGCGCATAAGCTCTGCGCTATGTATATCCTGGCATAGCCGAGCTAAGCCACTGCAATTTTTTGTACCAGAGTCTCGGGCACTGAAAAAGGGATCGATGTCCACTATACCTGTCTCACTAAAACCGTTTAGTCCAGCCCAAGGCTAGAGGGGAGAGAGCGTTTTCCAACCTACTCACGAGGAGGGAAAAGGTGGAACGAAAGAAAAGGGCTGGGATTCCTCAAAGTCACCCTTGGATTCCACCATTTCTCATTTCCTCCTCTCTGAACAGGCCGGGGTACACTGTCACCCCTGTAGGTTTGGCTGTACTGCACGGTTTGTAGTAAGACGGAGTATAGCTCTCCTGCACCCGACTGTTACTAAGCGAGGACCACACAAAGTGAACCCTAAGATAAGTAACCGAACCGTTAAGCGAGATCCGGCTCTTCGTAAAGATTTTGTTTTTATACTTCCAGAATTTCCCTCTTAAAAATAAAATAAAAATGACACCATTGGAAGAAAAAAGGAACGCCGTTCCTTTTCCGTTCCAGTAAAAATGTAACGAGTTCCCGTTCCAGTTCCACCGATGCAAAATAGAACGAGAGCGTTTCTTCGTCTCATCCTAAGAGGAACGCGTTCCAGGAACGCTGTTCCTTAGAACACCGTTCCGTACACCACTGGGTACCTCAACCTCTTTTCTTAATCGGCTGGTTTTCTTAACTCTATCGTTCTTCTTTCCCAACTTAATTTTGTTAATTTTTATCATTTTTAAATTTTCAAATACTTTTTTGAAATTTTTTTAGTGCGAATGCATTTAGGATATTAGTTTAGTATTACTCCTCTCACTTTCGTCTCTCTTATCATGCATCAAACAATCAGTTGATAGTAAACGATTGTCCTGTTCGTATCTTTACTCTTTCCTTGTCCTTTGCGCTTTTGTAATTAAGTTCTCAAGTAATCGAGTAATCTAATTGAATAATTTTAGTGGAGAGTAATCCTAATAGTAATCGATTACTTTTTAGAGTAACGTATACATGACTGCGTGACACCGTGACTTGACCCCGTGACGCCACATCACCTGACCCCGTCGGACGACGTCAGGTCACCTGAGAAGTGGACACGTTACTTCATTATAGCTCTATTTCCCAGGAAATTGCATTACGTAACGCGACCTGGTCCTACGACCTGGTCCCGCGACCTGGTCACGCGACGCACTCACGTGACGTGACATCATTGTGTCACGTGATCTGCGGCTCACACGAAATACACAAAAATCGAACAAAACCCCAGCTAGTTTTATACGATAACGGCGAACTGCAGCCTAGCAGCACGCCGTTCCACTTCCGGTATGTTTACACTTTCCGGCCATGCTGGTGAACATCTTCCTTTCATCATTGTACTCATTCACTCACGTGCGATCGAAAACTCCTCATTAGCGTCTTTTTTGGTGAATTTAAAACATGGAAGTTCGGTGAGGGGGTCAACTTCTGACGGAATAAGCCCTTCTGGAAAAAAAAAAAAGAAATGACACAGTACCTCTCGATGACACCAGATTACACCACCCGTCGCGAAGAATACCTGTTTTTGAAAAATCTCAGAAAGCCTCCTATCGATTCGGCAATAAATGGCGGTGCAAGGAGATTTGTGGGACGTTTCGAGGTACGATCGAGCCGCGGCTCGTATGCGGAGCAGCAAGTCGTCTGCTTCTGCGCTGGAGTTGCGGTGACGTAAGAGAGACACCGAGCTCTGATTGGCTCTGATTGAAGGAGAGTGGGTAGACCTCGAAGCAGGCTGCCTTGATATGTACCCACTATAGACCGTTTTACTGAAAGAGGACGAGAGAGAAGAAGGGCAATGGCTACCGGCGCTTTTCCCCTGCTGGACCGGTATAGTGCCACCAAACAAGCTACGCTTCAGAGTAACGACACTTGGCCATATTGTGGCTTAAAATCATGGTTGCCAGTTATCTGAAGCTTTATCTGAAATCGCTAGGAACCGCTTTTCCGTCCTCCACAAATGTTTAAACAGTCCGCGACAAAGAAAAAGCAACATTACATGAGCTTCCTAACACCGAATCGAATGCTGAGGAAGTCGCACTTTGGAATCATGACGATCTGCAGTTGCGTATGCTCGGCACAAGCCCTAATATGGCGGCGCCCACAACAATGTGGGGGAGCGGAGTGCCGATACTCTAAGCGCAGCTCATTCAGTGACTCTCAGAGCGGTAGAAAGAGTGAAAGTCCCGGATGAGGAAGCTTCGCCGGTGTTGGGTGTATGCATTGCCCGGAACTTGATTCGCGCTTTCTTCTCTGTTTTAAACTCCCAAACTTAATTAGAGCCACGGGCTTGGATGGCGACAGTCCATCGGTCATCGGGACACCATTGCTCGGTCATAGGGTGCACGAATAACGACAGAAAGCGTCGAATACTGCTCGAGGACCTATGTAGCTTGCACGGAATCCGGCAAGGTGAGTTAGCGTGATGTCTTTAAGCTCCATCGCTTTCCACATGACCCCGATCTCCGGCGGCAGTGGGTTGCGTTCGTAAACCGAAAATACTTTTCCCCAACGCCATCTTCTCGACTGTGCTCAGAACATGTTGTGAATGGAGCGCGCACCCGAATGCTGCACCGTCGATGAACATGGGGTAGGCTCGCAAGGTGCGTGCAGGTTTCTCGTGATAATTGCTGTTTGAGGTTGTAACTTTTTGTAACAAAATTTATCTTAATATTGATATTTTGAAGTGGTGACACTGATTCGATTTTATCATCTAGCAACACTTAGTTGAAGGCTCATTTCCGCCGCCGGGTGGGGCTGAAAAGTCTCGAGAAAAGTTAGTTCTATCGAATTTCCTGAACCGCGATCTCCTGCGCGATACCAGAGAGCCGTGAACCTACGTTGACCGTCACAACGTGACTAGATTCTTCTTATTTTCAAAATTAGTGCATAATGTAGCGGGAAAGAAACATTCAGTTTCTGTTGCTGAAAGTTGAAACATGCTCATGCATCGATTTCGAATCGTTGAATTATTGATCGACTCGCTCCGGCAATAGGCTCATCTCGACTTTGCTGTTTTTAGTTCTCGACAAAAGACACACTCGTCGACACGGGATCCTCAAATAAAACGTTTATAAACACCTTCAAGCCGGAGTGAGCTGCCTTCGATGGTTCCAAGCAATGTTTATAAACGTTTTGTTTTGAGGATCCCGTGTCGACGAGTGTGTCTTTTGTCGAGAACTGAAAACAGCGAAGTCGAGATGGGCCTATTGCCGGAGCGAGTCGATCAATGATTCAATGATTCGAAATCGATGCATGAGCATGTTTCAACTTTCAGCAACAGAAAATTAAGGTTTCTTTCCAGCTACATTATGTACTAATTTTGAAAATAAGAAGAGTCTAGTCGCGTTGTCACGGTCAACATAGGTTCACGGCTCTCTGGTATCGTGCAGGAGATCGCGATTCAGGAAATTCGATAGAACTAACTTTTCGACAATTTCCAGCCACACCCGGCGGCGGAAAATGAGCCTTCAACTAAGTGTTGTAGATAATAAAATCGAGTCAGTGTCACCACTTCAAAATATCAATATTAAGATAAATTCAGTTACAAAAAGTTACAAGCTGAAACAGCAATTATCACGAGAAACCTGCACGCACCTTGCGAGTGTACCCCATGTTCATCGGCGGTACCAGCGTTCGGTGCGCGCTCCATTCACAAAATGTTCCGAGCACAGTCAAGAGGATAACGTTGAGGAAACGTCTTTTTGGTTTACGGACGCAACCCACTGCCGCCGAAGATCATGTGGAAAGCGGTGGAGCTTAAGGACATTGCAGCTGCACTAGTCTTGCCGGATTCCGTGCAAGCTACATAGGTCCTCGGACAGTATTCGACGATTTCTGTCGATATTCGTGCACCCTATGACCGAGCAATGGTGTCCCGATGACCGAGGGATTGTCGCCATTCGAGCCCGTGGCTCTAATTAAGTTTGGGAGTTTAAAACAGAGAAGAAAGCGCGAACGAAGTTCGGACAATGCATACACCCAACACCGGCGAAGCCTCTCATCCGGGACTTTCACTCTTTCTACCGCTCCAGCAAGGGGAAAGCGCCGGTAGCCCTTTCCCCTCTGCTCTCTCGCACTCAAAATGGCGCTACCCATGATAAAATGGTCTATACTTCATTCAGAACCAATCAGAATTCGGCGTTTTAACGTCACCACAACCCCAGCAAAAGACGCTGACAAACTTCCACTCCGCATACACTTCGTACGTTCCGGAAACAACGCACCATCACCATCTCTTACTACTGCTAGTTCAGAACTCAAACTAACGAGCATGTCACAAAACCAATACCTCGTCTTCTTTTGTTATCGTCTTGTGTTTATTTCCATTCGGAAACATCGAAATTCTGAACCATAATGAATTGCTCCTCTTGTTCACGGGTTCTCTCCTCACGTGGCGTACATCGGATCGCCTAGTGCGTCGAATAGACGATGGGAAGCGCCGCGTATTTCGGAATGGTCTATTGTGGGTCGTTTTGACGTAGGTACTGGGCGACTCGTATGCTCCGGTATGTCCTGAAAGACTGGGAAATCCTTTCTCGCTTAAGACTGACTTTAGAATACGAAGAAAAACTCACGTAAGTCTTAACAAAATACCCCGTCTGGTGATCGCAGTGTCTGTAGTTTCGCGTCTAAATATTATATTGGGGTCGCGGGGATATTATACAGCGTATAGTTGGTCACGTTGCAAGCTGCCAAGACACTGCTGTAGTGAGCGATGGAACAGGAACGTGCCTGGGGACGCACGCAAGTATACACGAGACGGAACGAGCTGGTAGATCGAGAGGAGGAGGTTTCCCCTCTTCCTTTTCAGCGTTCCGTCTGCTCCTTCCTCCCCAGCCTTCACTTACCTCCGCCCTACCGCTCTTTCATGGGTCTCCTTCGCCCGTTGCACACCCCATTGCCCGAGAATGCGTGAATGTGACGAGAGAGAGGGGGAGAGAGGAAAGGGGGAGGGGTGGGGTGGCTGCATTTTTCCCAATTGGTTCATTGAACAGAGTGCGGTAATAAAAGCTAGCCCAGTTAGTGTTCAGGCCGGGGCGGCACGAAAAACCATTCGAGTGGCTCTGATTAGACTAATGGTGCTGAAAAGGAGGTTTTAATGAATTTGCATCTCGCCTAGTGTTTCCAATATGCCAGTAGGTGTTAAAGCTCAGCGTTCCGCTACGTCGTCTAATCGTCTCAGAAAAGCTCTCGTGAACAACTTCGTATTTTTTCATTGATACGTCATCACACTTGAATCGCGTTAACTTCTCTATACTCTATTTCCTTATGATGTACCGCAGGAAAGGCTACAAGCACAAGCTACTTTGCTCTAGTGAATATCTTGGCGGCACAAGCTCCATTGCATTCAGGGCAGCTGCCAACGCTATGAGCTAGCGCTTCTAGCCTTCACTGCGGTACAAACATAAGTTGAAACAGAGCATAACTGGAATGAGCTTCGTACCGGCGTGCGGTCCCGGTATTCCCTACCGCGTGACGCACGTTGAAAGACCCCAGGGTGGTTGTACTGTACAGGAAGCTAAATTTCTCATCTACTCCTGAAACACCAGACGCCCACTAAGGCAGACTAACTTCCGCCTGTATAAACATACACACAACAATTGGCTTTGAGCCCAAGCCCGACACTGAGCGTCTTTCGACGCAATGACTGGACGCGACTTCCAGCCAGACGTTGACGCTGTGCTCGAGTCCAGATTGTGTCTGCGCTAAATCTTAGTGTGATGACATCGAAATTCTGATGCACAGGCTTCTATAATTTTAGGTGGGTATATTCAGACGCATTCTCTAGAAGGCAAAACAGATTTTGCAGTTATCCGGCAATAGCGATCTCGTCCGCGCTTGGTGTCAAGCTACGGCCCGTGCCGTACACCATATGCGATGCACAAATATGGCCCAACTTTCCCTGGCCATGAATCCAGCGCTAGAGGCGCCCGTACAGTCGCGTAGCTTTGAGCGCCGCTAACAGCTGTACCCGTGCGCTCTTCACTTCTTTAGAAATGTCCTGCGCTTCAGCAGGCTCTCTTACGTTACACGCGAACATAGATGTGAAATGAAAATAAGAATTACAAAGAAGCCAAAAGGAAACCGTTGTTAGCGTTTTGATAAAACTCTAAATGTAGCACACTGTGTGTGTTTGTTTTAATGCTTTAGTAGGGTTTGTGAGCTGGAAAGCACGACCTACTTTATTGGCGAGGAGATCGAACTATAGGGGGCGCTGCGTTCACCAAAACAAATACCGCCTGCGTGAAAAAAGACTTCGGCGTTCCAGTGTGCCGCCGTTTGCTGCCGTGTTGCTGCCGCGTTCCCTGCAGGGTTGTTAGAATATAGTGCGCTCTTGTTGCGCACCGGAGTGCTCAGCTCATGCTTTAGAGCTTGGAATCAGTTTTCATCGCTTTCCTGCCTAAAAAAGAAAAAACTCAAATTGCAGTGGATAAGTAAGATTAGGGAAGAAGTTGTCTGCGCACGACGTGGTGTGTGGTCGTCACTTTTCAAGCGATGCCTTCCAAGCAAACTACGCTAATGGACGAGGCATGTACGCGCGTAGATCACGCTTGCATTTGACATCCGTTCAAACCGTACATTTTATTTTATAGGTAGTAAATATTCTGCCGGCAACCGCTACAACAAACCGAGCAACGAAAAAAATTCCGGTAGTTGTTCCCATTGGGTTTCGTGTAAAAGGAATAGTCAAAACGGGAACTTCTAGTTGTGTGAGCAGCTCAGTTGAAAAGGTGTCCGTTTCACGTGACTACGTCCCAGGTTGAAATCAGAGTAGGCGAAGTTTTTTTTTCCATAAGACATTTGGCGATTTATATTTATTTCTTTTTTAGAATAATCATTGCCGTCCAAAACTTTCGGCAATCTTTTTGTCCCGAGTGGTTGTGCCGGCTGCCGGAAAAATATCCCCACCCTATTTCATAGCAGTGCACAAGAGGAGGTTCTTGATACGCAACACCGTTCCGTCGGAGAATCTTCCGAAGAGATCACACGACCGGGTCGTGAGGCTTCGGAAGCCACCGAGAGGTACCGCTATCATTTGATCACTATTTTATTCCCAGGCTAGCTTTTACACTGGAAACATATTAGGTAGCAGTATCAGTTCAATATTGAAATATTTACGCAATTGCGTTAATCATTTTGCGATTCCTATAATTTCGATTGAGCAGTGCAAATGTGTGTATGATTTATAACCGTGCCACACGGGCAACTCCAATGCCATTTGCAACGAATGACATTAGTGTGATCAACGAATCGCCTCGCGATCTGTCGCGCGAGGAACGCCCCACGCTCGGAGTGTCGCGCGCTGATTGGCCGATCGTTCAAATGTCATTCGTTGTAAATGACATTCAAGTTGCCCGTGTGGCACGGGTATAAGTCCACGTCGTGCAGAGCTCATTGATATTTCATCGTGAACCGTGCACCTTTGAATAACCGATAAATTAAACTGAAAACGACAACTTCTAACGTTTAATGCCAATATGCAGTCTAATTAGCCACATTCTACAGTATAATTAGGGTTCCGTGTTTTCGGAGTTTATTTTTCGTCAGATTCGAGGGTGTTTTTCGGAGTTTATTTTTTGCCCAAGATTCGGAGTTTATCGGAGTTTATATTTGTTTGATTCCCAATTCTCCGAAATTCGGAGTTTAATTTCGCAGTGTTTCCTATTAAAAATAAATAAATAAATAATAACCGGATGTAAACGTATGCCAGATAAAAAATAAAACGCGCTTGTATCAATTAAAATTTCTTCAGTTGAATTTGGCGTTGGTGCCATTGCCATTGGCAATACTAATTTGTCCCACAACAAAAGTCGCACACAAGTGTTGCTTCGATAAACGTCGATACCTTAAAATCAATAAACTCCCGGAGGTAGTCGCTAGGAAGCTCGTAGTCATCCCATCCTATTCCATCAATCTAGCCCGCGGCCGCGCGAGGTGGAGTGGTTAAGGATGTAATAGAGAAGTTTCAACTGCCCCTCTTCCCTATTTTATACAATCTCTATGGTTCATAGCTTTCACTGTTACAAAAACATACCCTCTCCTTTCTCTAAATCACAAATCGCATGACCCAAACTGGAAACCAAAAAGAGTGGCTTTTGTCGTGACCCGAATGTACAATGACCTGTTGCCCTGAATCAACCTTGACGAGACAAGCGGTAAGACCCCTTTTGACAACGGTCCGAGATTTGAAAGATAATTATGGTGGCATTTTCCCAGGACCATTGACTCTGTGCTGATCAAATTGTAAAAAAAAAAGTCATTTACTCTTTTTTCGATATTTTTTGCGAGGGGGGGGGGGGGGATGGCATTGGCACATAAACATTCGGAGTTTATCGGATAAATCCGAATTGACCAAAATTTTACCGGCGGGTGTTTTATCGGAGTTTATCCGAAAGCGCGGAACCCTAATTATAATCTTCACCAGTGTGTTCTGTACTTTGGCATTAAAGAAAAAAACGCAATGTAATGACTATTTTCGTTGATGTTTTGGTGAAAATTTCTCCGGGGCGACGCTGCGCTCGAGATCACATTTCAGCACGTCCTCGCCTTCAACGAGGCACCTCTTGCTACGCCTAAGTGGCTGATGATCGTTGCAAGGGACAGGGACACTGAAAAGCAATGCGTGTGTTCCGTGAATATGGTTTCTCCAGTCTTGGAAGCGCACAATACATCGCCACACCGCGTCAGTCACGCACGACCTGACGCGCGCACACGGAGCGAAGCGGCCGATCGCGAGCGCCTACACCTGGGTTGGTTTTTGCTTCCAACGAGAATGCTGCGTCATTTAAAGCAAGGTGAGACAAGCAGGGCTATGCTACCCCTACGCAGATGCTTTTCGAGCAGATAAATATTATCCACATACCTTTCACGTGCCTCAAGTCCACGTCCTCCATGGCCGAACGAATACTAGCGGCGGGATTGTTTACCCCACAGAATAGTTCTGACGGCGGCCGCGAGCCAGCGCCACCGTTCCATCTCCTGCAGCAATACTTATGAAAACTCCATCTGGAAACACTCCATAACGCACCTTCCGGAGGGCCGAGTTTAAGCGGCGCCTCGTGGGGGGCCTGAACTCGGCATTTTTTTCTTCCCTCTTTCCGCGCTGCACCAGGTTGTGTTGGCCTGTTCGTGTTGACTGCGCAAACTCAAAAAGAAAAGAAAAAAGCAAACTAAGCAACGAGTTGGATTCGTTCAGTATCATTTACATAGAGAAAAACATTTTACAGCGTGAACGCGCTTGAAACCTGAAAGCTGGGTCAGCTGGCACGCACCCGCGGATAACAGAAGAACCCGACGAGGTGGGAGATAGGTAGGAGGATCCGGAGTTTTCGCAGCCGCCTCGCACAGAACGCCTCTCGCTAGGCGGCGCTAAACCGGCCGCTCAGCCGGGGAGAGCAGGCTTTTCCATAGGGAGCGCTCAGATGGAGTGCACGTAAGTATAGAGTTGGTCGTGGCTAAAAGAAGCATATGCACCATTTTCTTAAAATCACAATCCAGACTGCTATGTTTTTCGTCGTTCGAAAAGTATAAAGCACCCGCCATACGCACGGGCGCTGGGGATCGGACGGGTAAGAACTATTTGTTTACAGAACGCTGGGTTGTCAAGATCTTACTGCTCAGCTTGCGATTTCTTCACAGCTCAGCACGAACCTGTTCTTCGATTCCGAAAGCGAGCAAAGCACGTGCCGTGCGTACAGAAGCTAAAAATGTCATCATGGTAGGAACCAGTGTTGTATACGGAACGGCGCTCCTGGAACGCGTTCCTTGCACGCAGGAACGCCGACGTTCTATTTTGCGTCGGTGGAACTGGAACGGGAACTCGTTACATTTTTACGGGAGCAAAAAATAAAAACAATTTTACCTTTCTTTTCTTTTTTTCATCCAGTGGGGTAATTTTTATGTTGTTTCTAAAGGGGAAACTAAAACTAAAAAAGTATAAAAATAACATCCTTGCGAAAAGAAAGATCTCGAGAACTTTTTTGTTACTTATTCTAGGGTTTATGTTCTGGGGGCCTCGCTTGGTGAGCTACAACACACAACGAGAGCGAAAGGGTCATCTAAGAGGCGGCATCTGCAGGTGCGCTCGAAACACAGGCGACGCGTTCACCCATGCCGCGAGCCCCCTATCCTCTCTATTGCTTAAACCAGGGCGATTGTGTGTTAGTCAGGAAGAGGCCGCCGCCAC
>JAZHYW010025447.1:0-15938 GCA_037355805.1 Ixodes ricinus | reverse complement strand
CGTATAAAAGTAACTTCAAATGTAACTTCAAAGGTATTTCGTCTACTTTTTTACGGTAATTAGTAATTGTTTTAATTACTTTCTTTGAGTAATTTCTACTCTACTCAAATTACTTTTACGTCAATACTCAGCAACTTAAGTCAATTACTTTTTTTAGTAACTTGTACATGTCTGGTTTTGAGGTGCATGTTCAAAAACTATATGGATCTGGATATACCGGTTCCTTATTGTTCAATATAGCAGAAAGCTTCACCACACACAATGAAAGAAGAGATAAGACGCTCCGACCGGCAGTTATACCCTACCAACACAAAGTCTCACACAACTTGAAACGAATATCGTCTAAATATGACATAGAGGTTGTAGCATCAGGACCTGATAAACTTAAAAAAAAACTCTGTCCGAAAATTAACTCTTCAAACGAACGACAAGAAAAATGCTCCAGTCCAGCAACCCAGATAAATATTTCAACTGCAACGTCAACCTGGTATACTAAATTCCGTGCACATGTGGAGAGTGGAGGTTGGTCAGTCTAGGCGCTGGGCTAATGTACGACTACGAGAGCATGACCTCTCCCTACATTCGTCACCATCAGGACACCTGGACATACATACAAGATACAGTAAATGCACTCGTCTATTTAATCAAACAAAAGTCCTCAATCCCTTTTGGAGCAAGAGAGCCAGAGAATTATTTCAGGCAAAAACCATAATAGAAAAAGGACACCTGCGTTAGCACACCATAAATGTCACTTTCAGGGAAAGTGGTAGGTGCCTCCAGTGTTGTACACGTTCCTAAAGATAGGAACGAAAGATCGTTCCTCATTCCTTCTGATTTTTGGATCGCGTTCGCGTTACAAGGTTCATATGTTAAAACGGAACTCGTTCCAGTTACAGTAAAAAAGTAAACGTATCGTTACTTATGCGTTATATTTGTATGTTGCTGATTACCATATTATCCCATCAAATGGGAACATACAATATTGAATGCCTTGATGGAAGGGCACAACGACGAGAAAACAAGCGGAAGCATGGTTTCATTTGTTGGTATATTCACCTTCTAAACCTCAGCTTTTAATCATCTTTTGCGGTGGACGATTCAGACGAGCCAAATGTAGTGTTACCCCATTGGGCACGAGCGTTTTACAACAACCTCAGGCGTTTCAATCTAACAAATTTCCTTGTACGAACTCAACAATAGTTGCTTCTCGATGTTGATGTCCGCAGGACGAGCAAGCGAAGAAGAGGGTAGGGATCTTGGCAGGTCAGTCGTGAAAACTACAAGTCCTTCTTCATGAAGGTTGGATTCGTTGTTCAGTTTGAAGGTGGGGGACTAGGGAAGAATGACTAAACGTTAATTTTACAGTGGAGCTGTTAAGGGCTAGTGTTTCCAGTTTCGTGTCCGTCACCAAATAAATGTCGACACAAAACTCTGGACAGCTACCGCCATCTATGAGCGACGGCGGCAACCTTTTTAGCTTTTCCACTCTGGTTTTCACCAGAGTGCAAAGGCTGAATTTCTCTAGGCGTCGTCCTAAAAATCGTCCTCGAGGTCATCCTAGAAGTCGTCCTTGAGGTCGTCCTAGACGTTGCCTAGCGTCTGCTGAGGTCGTCCAGAAGTTGCTTGAGGTCGTCCAAGAAGTCGTCCTTGAGGTCGTCCCACCATAGCACGGTTTCACTGGTCTTCCTTCTTCATCAGTGTAAAGGCTGAAAGACTTTTTTGTGTATCTTTTAAGCGACCCATGTTTCGGGATACAAGGGTTTGTTCGATGTTTGGTAACATGGTATTTTGTTGTAACTGTAGGTCTTTTTGTGAAATATCAGTGATGGTTGTAGTCAGCCTTAAATATCTGGGTGTATGAGGATTTGTGGAAGCCTAGAAAGTAGGTGAGTTTGAAACGTCCCTCTTTCCGTGTCTTTTCCTCAACTAAAAGTTTGGCGTTTTGTACCAGAGTTTCGGGCACTGAAAAAGGAATCGATGTCCACTTTACACTCCGTCTCACTAAAACCGTTTAGTCCAGCCAAAACTAGAAGGGTAAAGAGAGTATTACAACTCTGCTCACGAGGAGGGAAAGGTGGAACGAGAAAAAGGGCTGGGATTCCTCAAAGTCACCCTTGGATTCCACCGTTTCTCCTTTCCCTCCTCTTGAACAAGCCGGGGTACACTCTCTCCCCTGTAGGTTTGGCTGTACTGCACGGTTTTAGTAAGACGGAGTATAGCTCTCCTGCACCCGACTGTTAATAAGCGAGGACCACATAAAGTAAATTCTAAGATAAGTAACCAAACCATTAACGAGATCCTGCTCTTCGTAAAGATATTGTTTTCATACTTCCGAAATTTCGCTCTTAAAAATAAAATAAAAATTACCCCACTCGAGGAAAAAAAGGAACGCCGTTCCTTTTTCGTTCCAGTAAAAATGTAACGACTTCCCGTTCCAGTTCCACCGATGCAAAATGGAACGACGGCGTTTCTTCGTTCCTCCTAAGAGGAACGCGTTCCATGAACGCCGTTCCTTAGAACACCGTTCCGTACAACACAGGGTACCTCAACCTTTTTTCTTAATCGGCTGATTTTCTTTTTCTATCGTTCTCCTTTCCCAACTTAATTTGTTGATTTTTATAATTTTTAAATTTCAAAATAAGTTTTTTAATTTTTTAGTGCGAATGCATTTAGCATTTTAACTTAGTATTACTCCTCTCACTTTCGTCTCTCTTATCATGCATTAAACAATCAGTTTATAGTAAACGATTGTCTTGTTCGCATCTTTCTTCTTCGCTAGTGCTTTGCGCTTTTGTAATTAAGTTCTCAAGTAATCGAGTAATCTAATTGAATTATTTTAGCAGAGAGTAATGCTAATAGTAATCAATCACTTTTTAGAGTAACGTATACATGACTCCGTGACACCGTGACTTGACCCCGTGACGCCACATCACCTGATCCCGTCGGACGACGTCCGGTCACCTGACAAGTGGACACGTTACTTCACTATAGCTATATTTACCAGGAAATTGCATTACGTAACGCGACCTGGTCCCAGGACCTAGTCCCGCGACCTGGTCACGTGACGAACTCACGTGACGTGACATCATTGTGTCACGTGATCTGCGGCTCACACGAAATACACAAAAATCAAACAAAACCCCAGCAGTGTTATACGATAACGGCGAACTGCAGCCTAGCAGCACGCCGTTCCACTTCCGGTATGTTTACACTTTCCGGCCATGCTGGTGAACATCTTCCTTCCATCATTGTACTCATTCACTCACGTGCGATCGAAAACTCCTCATTAGCGTCTTTTTTGGTGAATTTAAAACATGGAAGTTCGGTGAGGGGGTCCACTTCTGACGGAATAAGCCCTTCTGGAAAAAAAAAGAAATGACACAGTACCTCTCGATGACACCAGATTACACCACCCGTCGCGAAGAATACCTGTTTTTGAAAAATCTCAGAAAGCCTCCTATCGATTCGGCAATGAATGGCGGTGCGAGGAGATTTGTGGGACGTTTCGAGGTACGATCGAGCCGCGGCTCGTATGCGGAGAGCAAGTCGTCTGCTTCTTGTGCAGTAGTGGCGATGACATCAGAGAGACGCCGAACTCTGATTGGCTCTGATTGAAGGAGAGCGGGTAGACCTCGAAGCAAGCTGCCTTGATATGTACCCACTATAGACCGTTTTACTGAAAGAGGACGAGAGAGAAGAAGGGCAACGGCTACCGGCGCTTTTCCCCTTGCTGGAGCGGTAGAAAGAGTGAAAGTCCCGGATGAGAGGCTTTGCCGGTGTTGTATGTATGCATTGCCCGAACTTGGTTCGCGCTTTCTTCTCTGTTCTAAACTCCCAAACTTATTTAGAGCCACGGGCTTCGAAAGCGACAGTCCTTCTGTCATGGGGACATCACTGCACGATCATAGGGTACACGAATAACGACAGAAAGCGTCGAATACTGCTCGAGGACCTATATAGCTTGCATGGAATCCCGCAAGGTGAGTGTAGCCGTGATGTCTTTAAGCTCCGTCACTTTCCACATGACCCCGATCTCCGGCGGCAGTGGGTTGCGTTTGGAAACCGAAAATACTTTTCCCCAACGCCATCTTCTCGACTGTGATCAGAAAATGTTGTGAATGGAGCGCGCACCCAATGCTGCACCGTCGATGAACATGGGTTAGGCTCGCAAGCTGCGTGCAAGTTTTCTCGTGATAATTGCTGTTTGTGGTTGTAACTTTTTGTAACAAAATTTATCTTAATATTGATATTTTGAAGTGGCGACACTGATACGATTTTATCATATGCAACACTTAGTTGAAGGCTCATTTCCGCCGCCGGGTGGGGCTGAAATGTTTCGAAAAGTTAGTTCTATCGGATTTCTGAACCGCGATCTCCTGCGCGATACAAGAGAGCTGTGAACCTACGTTGACCGTCGCAACGTGAGTAGATTTTTATTATTTTCAAAATTAGTGCATAATGTAGCGGGAAAGAAACATTCAGTTTCTGTTGCTGAAAGTTTAAACATGCTCATGCATCGATTCTGAATGGTTTAATTATTGATCGACTCGCTCCGGCAATAGGCTCATCTCGACTTTGCTGTTTTTAGTTTTCGACAGAAGACACACTCGTCGACACGGGATCCTCAAATAAAATGTTTATAAAAACCTTCAAGCCGGAGTGAGCTGCCTTCGATGGTTCCAAGCAATGTTTATAAACGTTTTTTTTTTAGGATCCCGTGTCGACGAGTGTGTCTTCTGCCGAGAACTGAAAACAGCGAAGTCGAGATGGGCCTATTACCGGAGCGAGTCGATCAATGATTCAATGATTCGCAATCGATGCATGAGCATGTTTCAACTTTCAGCAACAGAAAATTGTTTCTTTTCAGCTACATTATGTACTAACTGAAAATAAAAAGAGTCTAGTCGCGTTGTCATGGTCAACATAGGTTCGGGGCTTTCTGGTATCGCGAATGAGATCGCGATTCAGGAAATTCTATAGAACTAACATTTCGGCAATTTCCAGCCACACCCGGCGGCGGATATGAGCCTTCAACTAAGTGTTGTAGATAAGAAAATCGAGTCAGTGTCACCACTTCAAAATATCAATATGAAGATAAATTCAGTTACAAAAAGTTACAAGCTGAAACAGCAATTATCACAAAACAATTGCACGCACCTTGCCAGTGTACCGCATGTTCATCGGTGGTACCAGCGTTCGATGCCCGCTCTATTCACAAACTGTTCCGAGCACAGTCAAGAGGATAACGCTGAGGAAAAGTATTTTTGGTTTACGGACGCAACCCACTGCCGCCGAAGATCATGTGGAAAGCGGTGGAGCATAAAGACATTGAAGCTGCACTAGTCTTGCCGCATTTCGTGCAAGCTACATAGGCCCTCGGACTTTATTCGACGATTTCTGTCGATATTCGTGCACCTTATGACCGAGGAATGGTGTCCCGATGACCGGGGGATTGTCGCCATTTGAGCCCGTGGCTCTTATTAAGTTTGGGAGTTTAAAACAAAGAAGAAAGTGCGAACGAACTTAAACAATGCATACACCCAACACCGGCGAAGCCTCTCATCTGGGACTTTCACTCTTTCTACTGTTCCAGCAAGGGGAAAGCGCCTGTAGCCCTTTCCCTCTCGCTCTCTCGCACTAAAAATGGCGCTAGCCATGATAAAACGGTCTATACTTCATTCAGAACCAATCAGAATTCGGCGTTTTAACGTCACCACAGCCCCTGCAAAAGACGCTGACAAACTTACACTCCGCATACACTTCGTACGTTCCGGAAACCACGCACCTCCATCTCTTGCTACTGCTAGTTCAGAACTCAAACTAACGAGCATGTCACAAAACCAATACCTCGTCTTCTTTTGTTATCGTCTTGTTTTTATTTGCATTCGGAAACATCGAAATTCTGAACCATAATGAATTGCACCTCTTGTTCACGGGTTCTCTCCCTCACGTGGCGTACATCGGATCGCCTCGTGCGTCGAATAGACGATGGGAAGCGCCGCGTATTTCGGAATGGTCTATTGTGGGTCGTTTTGACGTAGGTACTGGGCGACTTGTATGCTCCGTATGTCCTGAAAGATGGGAAATCCTTTCTCGCTTAAGACTGACTTTAGAATACGAAGAAAACTCACGTAAGTCTTAAAGGGGCCCTGCAATCATATTTAAGCGTCTACCTTTTTTGCGGTTTCCACGTCACTTGGGGTTCGGGCAAGCCAGCGGGCACGGAGAGAGTAACTAAATATCAGTGCGTCATATTTTGACCGGACGACGCGGAAACCTCCTCCACCGACGAGGGCGACCCGCGGTACCGAAAGCGCGCAAAATGTGACGTCTTAGGTCCTGGCCTTACTACTGGTCAGAGCCTCTAAAAGCTTTCTTTTAGTCGAGATACAAAATATAAGTGTCGCGAACCGTTTCAATTATGTATGAAAGTAGTTTTTGTTCAGTATTTTAGATCAGAAAAGAAACAAATGCAGTTTATAAAGTACGGAAACAAGAAATGACCCGTCGACATACCCGTCACCAAGCGGCGGAAAAAACGGCGCATATTAGAAAGGGCTAGTGGGATGAGGCGCCGACGAACGGCGAGCGTAGAAAGGTCCCGGAGCGTAGAAAGGCCATTTGGCGGTATGGCAGCGCGAAGTGGCTCCCGTTCTGTACTGATCTTTACCCCGTGTTTGCTGTCGTTTGTGGCCAATGAAGTGTTATGCCGAAATAGTCTTTAATCGCGCAGCAAATGTAATGCGAGCCGCCCTGGCCGCCCGCTTCATACAGCCTATCCAACACACGGTTTAGTGGCGCCCTCTCGAGCCGTCGACACGGAGTGCGGCAGCCGTGAGCTCTCGATGAACTCACTATCCCTCCTCTAGTTCACGGCCACTCAAGCCAGGACCTACGACGTCATGAAGGCGGTTATTTTTTGCTTGTTTTTGTAATTCTAATTTGCCTATAGCTTCTAAAATAAAGCGAATTTTGCGAAAAGAAAAGTTTCATTAAGTTACTACGTTCAGTGCGCTTAGGTTCGGTGCAAATTAAAAAACAGTCAAAAAGTGGTTGCAGGGCCCCTTTAACAAAACACCCCGTCTGGTGATCGCAGTGTCTATAGTTTCGCGTCTAAATATTATCAAATGCTATAGTTCGTTGCAACTCAAGAAGGTATGGCGATGGAAAGGAAGGCCGGGGAGGAGAACACAGACGGAACGCTGTAGAGAGGAGGAGGTTTCCCCTCTTCTTTCCAGCGTTCCGTCTGCTCCTTCCTCCCCAGCCTTCCTTTACCTCGCCCTACACACTTTCATGGGTCTCCTTCGCCCGTTGCACACCCCATTGCCCGAGAATGCGTAAATGTGACGAGAGGGGGGGGGAGGAAGGGGGAGGGAGGGTGGCTGCATTTTTCCCAATTGGTTCATTGAACTGAGTGCGGTAATAAAAGCTGGCCCAGTAGTGTTCAGGCCTGGGCGGCACGAAAAACCATTCGAGTGGCTCTGATTAGACTAATGGTGCTGAAAAGGAGGTTTTAATGAATTCGCATCTCGCCTAGTGTCTCCAATATGCCAGTAGGTGTTAAAGCTCAGCGTTCCGCCACGTTACAGTGTTCTAGAGAGTTGTAGTGGCAAGAGCGGCGGCCACCGCGTGAAGATTTTGCGCGTAGATGACACCATAGCGCTGCTGTTCTGAGCCCGACAGAGCCCTAGGAACTGTGGCAACAGGCATGGAATAAAGAAGAACGAAGCGCCGGCGACGCACGCGCTTCATGTCTAGAAGCCCAGCGGACATGGTCTCGTCTCGTCCTTCATATACACCTTTTCTACGTGGGCGCCGCCATCTTTAATTCTGGAACTTCCGGTATGCGTGAAAACATCGCTTTCTTCGCGCCTCGACAGTAGAACGTGTTAACATTTTATTGCAAGCGTCAGTCGTTCTTGTTATGACCCTTCTATACTTTTTTTACTTATTCAAGGCTGTAATCTCTTGCTTTTTTTTCGGAACGCATACCGGATATGGAGACAACGTGGCTGGGAGCAAGGCTAAACGAAAAAGGTGTATACTTTATTTCACCTTATGTTGTACCGCAGCGAAGTCTATAAGCGCGAGCTCGTAGCGTTGGCAGCTGCCCTTGGTGCACGAGATCCTTGTGCCGCCGAGATATGCCCTAGAGCAAGGAGCTCGCGCTTGTAGCCTTTCCTGCGGTACGACACAAGGTGAAACAGAGCATAGATATTGCTACAGGAACGTGCCCCCGTCAGCCTCGTCGTCTTCTTCGCTCATCGCACATCTGCCATCTGCCAGAAATTCTCTAGGGCACAGAACTCCACCGCCACTCGCGGCATCTACGTTGATCGTCTTCACGCGGCCAATTGTAAGTGGACGCCGCTCTTGCCACTACACCCTCTAGAACACTGTAGCACTACGTCGTCTCATCGTCTCCGAAAAGCCTGTGAACAACTTCGCATTCTTTATACGTCATCACACTCGAATCGCGTTAACTCTCTATACTCTAGGGCTGGTGTGCGCTAGACCACTCGGCCACCGATCCGGTGGCCGAGTGGTCCAGCGCACACCGCTCGGAGCACGTGGAGCGAAAGATCGCGCTGCAGAACCCAGGGATCCTGGGCTCAATCCCCACCCCTGCCCGTTTCGTTCTGGATGAGCATCGTACCGGCGTGCGGTCGTGTATCACTACTGGGTGGTGCACGTTAAAGACGCCAGGCTAGCGGTTGAACTGCACTGGCTAAATTGCTCATCTACAGCTGGGAGACTCGTCGCCCGTTGAGGCAGAACCAAGTTCTAGGCTGTGTAAACATACACACAACCCAATTTTTTTCCTCTATACTTTATTTCACCTTGTGTTGTACCGCAGGAAAGGCTACAAGCGCGAGCTCCTTGCTCTAGTGCCCATCTCGGCGGCACAAGCTCTCGTGCGTTAAGGGCACCTGCCAAAGCTATGAGCTCGCGCTTCTAGCCTTCACTGCGGTACAACATAAGGTGAAACAGAGTATAACAAGATGAGCTTCGTACCGGCGTGCGGTCGTGCATTGCTACTGCATGACGCACGTTGAAACACACCAGGGTGGTTGTACTGTACTGGCTAAATTTCTCATCTACTCCTAAAACACCAGACGCCCACTGAGGCAGACAAACTTCCGGTTGTGTTAACATACACACAACAATTTGCTTTGAGCCCAAGCCCGACGCTGAGCGTGTTTCGACGCATTGACTGGACACGACTTCCAGCCAAACGTTGACGTTGCGCTCGAGTCCAGATTGTGTCTGGGCTAAATCTTAGTGTGATGACATCGAAATTCTGACGCGGAGGCTTCGATTATTTTAGGTTGGTATATTCAGACCCATTCTCTAGAAGGCAAAACAATTTTGTAGTTATCCGGCAATAGCGATCTCGTCCGCGCTTGGTGTCAAGCTACGGCCCGTGCCGTACACCGTATGCGATGCACAAATATGGCACAACTTTCTCTGGCCATAAATCCAGCGCTAGAGGCGCCCGTACAGTCGCGTACCTTAGAGCGCCGCTAAACGCTGTACCCGTGCGCTCCTCACATCTTTAGAAATGTCCTGCGCTTCAACACGCTCTCTTACGTTACACGCGAACATAGATGTGAAGTGAAAAGAAGAATTACTAAGAAGCGTTAGCGTTTTGATAACACTCTAAATGTGGTGCACTATGTGTGTTCGTTTTAATGCTTTATTAGGGCTGGTGAGCTGATGCTGAAAGCAGGACCTACTCTATTGGCGAGGAGATCGAACTATGAGGGGCGCTGCGTTCACCAAAACAAATACCGCCAGCGTGAAAAACAACTCCGGCGTTCCAGTGTGCCGCCGTTGGCTGCCCTGTTGTGGCCGCCTTCCCTGCAAGTTTGTTAGGATATAGTACACTCTTGTTGCGCACCGCAGTGCTCAGCGCATGCTTTAGAGCTTGGAATCAGTTTTCATCGCTTTCCTGCCGAAAAAAGAAAACTCAAATCCCAGTGGGTAAGTAAGAGTACGAAAGAAGTTGACTGCGCGCGACGTGGTGTGTGGTCGTCACTTTTTAAGCGATGCCTTCAAGCAAACTACGCTAATGGGCGAGGCATGTACGCGCGTAAATCACGCTTGCATCGACATCCGTTCAAACCGCACATTGTCTTTTCATAGGTAGTAAATATTCTGCCGGCAACTGACACAATAAACTGAGCAACGAAAACAAATTGCCGGGAGTTGTTCCCATTGAGTTTCGTGTAAAAGGAATAGTCGAAACGGGAACTTCTAGTTGTGTGAGTAGCTCAGTTGGAAAGGTGTCCGTTTTACGTGACTACGTCCCAGGTTGAAATCAGAGTAGGCGAAGTGTTTTTTCCATAAGACATTTGGCGATTTATATTTATTTCTTTTTTAGAATAATCATTGCCGTCCAAAACTTTCGGCAATCTTTTTTCCCGAGTGGTTGTGCCGGCTGCCGGAAAAATATCCCCACCCTATTTCATAGCAGTGCACAAGAGGAGGTTCTTGATACGCAACACCGTTCCGTCGGAGAATCTTCCGAAGGGATCACACGACCGGGTCGTGAGGCTTCGGAAGCCACCGAGAGGTACCGCTATCATTTGATCACTATTTTATTCCAGGCTAGCTTTTACACTGGAACATATTAGGTAGCAGTATCAGTTCAATATTGAAATATTTACGCAATTGCGTTAATCATTTTGCGATTCCTATAATTTCGATTGAGCAGTGCAAATGTGTGTATGACTTATAACAGTGCCACACGGGCAACTCCAATGCCATTTGCAACGAATTACATTAGTGTGATCAACGAATCGCCTCGCGATCTGTCGCGCAAGGAACGCCCCACGCTCGGAGTGTCGCGCGCTGATTGGCCGATCGTTCAAATGTCATTGTTGTAAATGACATTCAAGTTGCCCGTGTGGCACGGGTATAAGTCCACGTCGTGCAGAGCTCATTGATATTTCATCGTGAACCGTGCACCTTTGAATAACCGATAAATTAAACTGAAAACGACAACTTTTAACGTTTAATGCCAATATGCAGTCTAATTAGCCACATTCTACAGTATAATTAGGGTTCCGTGTTTTCGGAGTTTATTTTTCGTCAGATTCTGAGGGTGTTTTTCGGAGTTTATTTTTTGCCCAAGATTCCGAGTTTATCGGAGTTTATATTTGTTTGATTCCCAAATCTCCTGAATTCGGAGTTTAATTTAACAGTGCTTCATATTAAAAATAAATAAATAAATAATAACCTGATGTAAACGTATGCCAGGTAAAAAACTTAACGCGCTTGGGTCAATTAAATTTTCTCCGGTTGAATTTGGCGCTGGTGCCATTGCCATTGGCAATACTAATTTGTCCCACAACAAAAGTCGCACACAAGTTTTGCTTCGATAAACGTCGATACCCTAAAATCAATAAACGCCCGGAGGTAGTCGCTTGGAAGCTCGTAGTCATCCCATACTATTCCATCAATCTAGCCTGCGGCCGCGCGAGGTGCGGTGACTAAGAATGTAATACATAAGTTTCAACTCCCCTTCTTCCCTATTTTATGCAATCTCTATGATTCATAGCTTTCAATGTACAAAAACATACCCTCTACTTTCTCTAAATCACAAATCGCATGACCCAGACTGGAAACCAAAAAGAGTGGCTTTCTTCGTGACCCGAATGTACAATGACCTGTTGCCCTGATTCAACATTGACGAGACAAGCGGCAGGACCCCTTCTAACAACGGTCCAATATTTGAAAGATAATTATGGATGGCATTTCCCAGGACCATTTACTCTGTGCTGATCAAAGTGTAAATAAAAAAGTATTTTCCCTTTTCATATCTTTTGCGAGGGGGGGGGGGGGGCATTGGCACATCAACATTCGGAGTTTATCGGATAAATCCGAATTGACCAAAATTTTACCGGCGGGTGTTTTTCGGAGTTTATCCGAAAGCGGAACCCTAATTATAATCTTCACCAGTGTGTTCTGTACTTTGGCATTAAAGAAAAAACGCAATGTAATGACTATTTTCGTTGATGTTTTGGTGAAACTTTCTCCTGGGCGACGCTGCGCTCGAGATCACATTTCAGCACGTCCTCGCCTTCAACGAGGCACCTCTTGCTCCGCCTAAGTGGCTGATGATCGTTGCAAGGAGGAGACACTGAAAAGCAATACGTGTGTTCCGTGAATATGGTTTCTCCAGTCTTGGAAGCGCACAAACATCGCTACACCGCGTCAGTCACGCACGACCTGGCGCGCGCAGCCAGAGCGACGCGGCCGATCGCGAGCGCCTACACCTGGGTTGGTTTTGCTTCCAACGAGAATGCTGCGACATTTAAAGCAAGGTGAGACAAGCAGGGCTATGCTACCCCTACGCAGATGCTTTTCGAGCAGATAAATATTATCTACATAACTTTCACGTGCCTCAAGTCCACGTCCTCCTAGGCCGAACGAATACTAGCGGCGGAATTGTTATCCCCACAGAATAGTTCCGACGGCGGCCGCGAGCCAGCGCTACCGTTCGATCTCCTCCAAAATACTTATGAAAACTGCATCTGCTGGAAACACTCCAACACGCACCTCCCGGAGGGCCGAGTTTCAGTGGCGCCTCGTGGCGGGGCCTGGAACTCGGTATTCTTTTTTCTCTCTCTCCGCGCTGCACCACGGTGTGTTGGCTCCTATGACGTAGGAGGCGCGCAAGCGCAGTCATTGCCATCTAATGATAACTGCGCAAACTAAAAAAAAAAAAACGCAAACTATGTAACGAGTTGGATTTCTTAAGCATCATTTACATAGAGAAAAACATTTTACAGCGTGAACGCGCTTGAAACCAGAAAGCTTGGTCAGCTGGCACGCACCCACGGATAACAGAAGAACGCGACGAGGTAGAATTTAGGTAGGAGGACCGAGTTTTCGCGCCGCCTAGCCAGAAAGCCTCTCACTAGGCAGCGCTAAAACTCGGCCCTCAGCCGGGAGCAGGCTCTTCCATAGGGATCGCCCAGATGAAGTGGACGTAAGATGGAGTTGGTTGTGGCTCAGAGTAGCTTATACACCGTTTCTATGTTTAAAATAACAATCCAGACCGCTATGTTTTTTCGTCTTTCTGACAAGTGAGCAAAGCACCCACCATTCGCACGAAGGCTGGGGATCGGACGGGTAAAAATCTATTTGTTTACAAAACGCTGGGCTGTGAAGATCTTACTGCTCAGCATGCAATCTTCACAGCTCAGCACGCACCTGTTCTTCGATTCCGAAAGCGAGCAAAGCACGTGCCGTGCGTACAAAAGCTAAAAATGTCATCATGGTAGGAACCAGTGTTGTACGAAACAACGTTCCAAGGAACGGCGTTCCTGGAACGAAGGAACGCCGACGTTTCATTTCGCGTCGGTGGAACTGGAACGGGGACTCGCTACATTTTTACGAAAACAAAAAAGGAACGGCGTTCCTTTTTTTGTTTTTTATCCAGTGGGGTAATTCTTATGTTGTTTCTAAGGGGAAAACTAAAAAAAAAGTATAAAAGTAATATATTTACGAAGAGAGAGATCTCGATAACGTTTTAGTTACTTATTCAAGGGTTTATTATGTGGAGTCCTCTCATGGAAACAGTCGGGTGCAGGCGAGCTACAACAAACAAGGAGAGCGAAATGGTCATCTAAGAGGCGGCATCTGTGCGCGCTCGAAACAGGCGCACGTTTACCTATTCCGCGAGCCCCTCTCCTCTTTCTACTGCCTAAACCAGGGCGATCGTGTGTTATACCTAGGGCTCTGTGTTTTCGGATAAATCCGAAAAACTCCGAAAAACACCCGCCAGTAAAATTTTTGTCAATTCGGATTTATCCGATAAACTCCGAACTGTTATGTGCCCATGCCCCCCCCCCCAGCAAAAAAAGAAAAAGAACACTTTTCTTTTTTTTACAATTTGAGCAGCGGAGGATTAATAGTCCTGGGAAAATGACACCATAATTATCTTTCAAGCCTCGGACCGCTGTCAAAAGGGGGCCTTACGGCTTGTCTCGTAAAGGTTGGTTCAGGGAAAGTACCATTTGTGTCACGACAAGAGCCACTCTTTTGGTTTCAGTTTGGGTGATGGGATTTGGGATTTAGAGAAAGGGGAGGGCTGCTTCTGGGCGTAACAGTGAAAGCTATGGACCATAGGCATTGTATAAAATAGAGAAGAGGGGCAGTTCAAACTTCTCTATTACATCCTTAACCACTCGCCCTCGCGCGGCTGCGGGATAGATTGATGGGATGACTACGAGCTTCCTTGCGGCTACCTCCGGCAGTTTATTGATTTTAAGTTATCGACGTTTATCGAAGCCACACTTGTGTGCGACTTTTGTCGTGGGACAAATTAGTGTTGCCAATGACACGAACACCAAATTCAACTGAAGAAATCTTAATTGATACAAGCGCGTTTTATTTTTTATCTGGCATACGTTTGCATCCGGTTATTATTTATTATTTTTAATAGAAAACACTGCGAAATTGATCTCCGAATTTCGGAGAATCGGAGATTTACGAAAAATAAACTCCGATAAACACCGAACTTTTTACTAAAAAATAAACTCCGAAAAACGCCCTCCGAATTTCACGAAAAAAAAAACTCCGAAAACACGGAGCCCTATACTTATACCCAATTCACACGGCATCGTAAAGGTACTTTTAGCTTAGGTCCCTTAGCTGAAGGTACCTGTAGTAAACGGCGTTCTTGCTCACACGATAAATAAACGGAGCACTTTAGGTTGATGTTGATTGCATTCCAGCTTAACCGCGAGAAGAGCATGTGATAAATAATTATTCCTCAAAATCGGTGTGACCCGCAGTTTTTTTTATTATTGAATGAGAAATATCACTTTTAAAAACGAAATATTATTTCTGTCTGGTTTTGCGGCACTTTACTTTTTTTTCTAAATATAAGGACGCTCCTAAATAAGTCTTGCTCTAAAACGTCCGACTCGTCTCGCGACACTGGCCCTAAATCATCTGCTTTTACGAGTTTGCATTGCGAGGTGGGCGACCTTTTTATGTTTAGCAGCTCCATTTTCTTGCACGGTTCTCACTGAAGTAGCTAAATAGTGCCCGGCAGAAACGAACCACGACGGAGTCTCACGGTTACGCCAGTCACGCGATCGAAAGCGATGGACGACGACGAAGACAAAGGGTCCTGGGTGGGAGAGTCGGACTAGAGTCACTAAATGAGCTGCGCTTAGCCTTAGAGTATCGGCACTCCGTTCCCACATTGTTGTGGGCGCCGCCATATTGGGGCTTGTGCAGAGCATACGCAACTGCAGATCGTCATGATTCAAAAGTGCGACTTCCTCAGCATTCGATTCGGTGTTAGGAAGCTCATGTAATATTGCTTTTCTCTGTCGCGGACTCGTTTAAACATTTGTGGAGGACGGAAAAGCGGTTCCTGTGATTTCAGATAAAGCTTCAGATAACTGGCAACCATGATTTTAAGCCACAATATGGCCAAGTGTCGTTACTCTGAAGCGTAGCTTATTTAGTGGCACTAAGTCGGACGACTCGTCTACAACCTCGAAAAAGAGCTCGCAGTGGTCCATCGCGCTCGGGTTCGGAGCAGAATTTGTTTTCCACGTGCCGCCGCTGCTACCTGCTAGCTAGAGTATGCGTTCATCATAATTGTATAATTCCATCACATTTGTGTTCACTCATTTCATAATTTGATACTTATTTATATTCAATTTGTTATAATGCATTAAAGCATGATATATCTATATATCTGTGATAATCTTTTCAGTTCGTGGGTCCGACGCTACTCCTGTAGCTGTTAGGGAGCTCGGCGAGCTCCGTTTACACAGGAGCTCCCTTGGCGAAAGGGACCTTTATGCGCCGTGTGTTCACGATCTCCAGCTCCCTTTACGACAGGTACCTGGGCTAAAGGTACCTTTACGCTGCCGTGTGATTTGGGTATTAGTCAGAAAAGAGCCGCC
>JAZHYW010025443.1:0-44318 GCA_037355805.1 Ixodes ricinus | reverse complement strand
GCGCGACCGTCCGACATGAGAACGCCATTGGCTCTTCCTACAGTCGCATGATCACCTACGCCAGCTAATGGGAGTGAGGCGCCAGCTGTGAGGGATCCCTGCTTTGTAACGCTTTTTGCGTCTCGTTTCAGCGTCGTAAGTTTTCATCAATAATAATCCCCCCCCCCCCCAGTATTCTGAGGTAGAGACAGAAATAATGCATGGACATATAAGACTTCGATTCATAAGAAGGTAAGCGCCCACGTACGTGCATATGTGTCACCGCATATATAGGAAAAATAATCGCCCTAAATAAAATAAAAAATTATATAAACGATGCAGTATGCTGCCGGTTAAAAATAGAATGGTTATGAATTGCCATGGTTTGTGGTTTCCTTCTTTACCTGCGACAGAATACAGTATAGCTGAATTTCACTGGAGTATATACCACGCCCACGTCAGGATCTTACCTGGCGGCAGTTTGAACTGACATAAAGCGTCGAGACTTTAAAAGGAAATGGCCGAATCCCAGCGTAATACTGAGCGGAGCTTTCGAAGATTCAGAGTAGTCAAGCACGTAAGAAAGATTAAAAAAAAAGGGGGGGGGGTGTTGCTTCTGTGCATTGAAGTTTGTTCAAGAGGGATTCAAGGACTCGCAGCAAGACTTCCGCGAAGCAATGTCCTTCTCAGTGTGGCTCGCTTTCGAGAATGACGGGGATACGGACGTCCCTTGGCCATTTAGATTAGGAGCGAGAGGAGCGAAAGAGGCCCCGAGATCGGACAGACGTCAAGGTACTCGCCCATCATCCCCCGGCGCACCGGGACTTCTCAAGAATGAGTCCAGTACTAGAGAAACAACAACAACGCCAGCAGCAACAACAACAACCGTGAGAGAGCGCGTTTCAGATGCGCTCCCGGTTTAAATGACGGTCATTTCGGTGACGCGAAGGCCGCGAGCGGGAGGGAGAGGCTGTCTTGGCTGAGTCCTCCCACGCTCTTCTCGGCGTCGCTTCTGGGCGGCGGAATCTCCAGGACTCGAGACGTTGCCTGCCGCGGTGTAGCGTGCGTCGGGGGACAAAGCGGTTGTCGCGAGACGCACTGCGCGCTTCAACTCTTTCTAAAGACTTCCGGTATGCGACGTCTCTTCCGGTTCTTTTGTCGAAGTGGCCCGCGAGCCTAGGAACGAAAAATTGGATGCCTTAGTTGCGGCATTTTCCCGAAGCCGCTCTAAACGCGTAGCGTTTGTAGGGCCTTTTCGCGTTGCTGCTTTTAGCCGTCGCAGTAGGGAGGTCACCGAAGGACACATTGCGAGGGTTTTGCGAGTAGGTAATGCCGTCACAGTGGCACGTGACACTGCTACGTTACGTGGTGTCATGGTCAACGTTACTAGATTAGCTCAGTTGTGGAACTCCCGTGGAGTGGGGTACCCCCCTCACACCTTTCAGTTCGCCTCCTGTCGTTTGCAGCGCCATCTAGATTTTCGTTTACGAACTGTGTGTTCCATAGAGTACGGTGGAACGCCATCTATAGACGCTACGCTTCAGAACGTACGTATTCCATAGAATGCATTGCAGTTAACATAGCAGCCGTCCCCAAAACGGTGGCGCGTCGAACGGCGGGAGGCGAACCGTCGGAGGGGGGGGGGAAAGGGGAGATTGGAGGGGTACTGTTCGGGAAAGCAGCGCAGTTTCGTAACTGAGCTAATTTATACTCGTTCATCCTTAAAGGTGCCTTGAGGAGGTTTCTGAAATCGCCTAAATATGGTGATAACTCACTCTGCTGGCTCCTAAGCATCCTAGAAATCCCTAAATCATGACAATACGCGGCCGACTTCTCCCTAAAAAAATAAATAATAAACAGTCAGAGATTTTAACACACCGATGTCATCTTCGGCGATATGAGGAGCTTGTTCCGAAACCAGGACCACTGTCGGCCAACAGCAAGCGAAGGATCCTCGCGCCTCCTACCGGTGGAACCGCGGAGTGACATCTCGAATCGCGCGTCTCTTTGCCCATACTGTCCGGGCTACGATTCAACCCAGCGAGCGCACGCCCGGAGCTGACGACCGGACACATCACTCCAGCGAAAGACAAATAAAAAAAAAACACAGCAGTGCCCTCGAAAAAGAAAAATTTCTTGACTACTCTTATTTGCTTTTATCATCTAGAAAAGCGTACACATTTTGTAATGACAGCGTTTGCAATCTCACGTTTTCAGTGGTCACATCTCGTCTTGGCTCCCCCGGGACAATGTTCCCCCATCGTCGGAGACGACCTCGGTGTGTTCGATCTTTGACTGCTTTTTTACTAGGGAAATCGGCCGCGCATCACTATGATTTATGGATTGCCAGGATGCTTAGAGCTCGCAGCGTGAGTTATGGCCATATTTAGGCATTCTCAAAACACTTCTCAACAGGCACCTTTAAGCTGAGACCGCAGCCCATTCCACGAGCACGAGAGCTCGAGGTCGACTGCTTTGAAGCGTTCTTCCGCAGAACGAGCACTCGCTCTAGAAATGCACGTCTCAAAGCCAGGAGCGCGGGCTAGCTCGCGCTTGTAGCTTCGGCTGCAGTCTCAGCTAACGGAGGATGGTGACGTTGGTCATTTTGTCCAGTGACGTCCTTGGTGTAACACGCGACGTGACGTCTACAATGTCACGACATGGGGTCCACTGACGTCATCGCGGGCAACGTGACTTGACGCCGGGATGCACGGCCATGGTGTCACCTGACGCTAGTGCGTTAATTCCTAGAAAAGTAATTTGTATCTGTAGTTCAGTTATGTTTTCCTGAAGTAACGAGGAGACTGATGACGTTACAGTTACTTTTCAGACGTTTTTTTTATTATTAGTAGTATTACCGATTACATTAAAATCCGTTCGATCCAACCACTCGTTTTGTTGTTGTTGTGTGTTTTTTTTCTTTCGAGAGTTGATTGGCCGCGTTTTGTGAGAGTGCGTTTGCTGGAAGCCAAACTGGGAATACGCACGCCAAAGCTGGCACGGGTCACGACGACCGGGTTGTGCGTTGGCCACGCATCGATGCGAAAGATGCGTTCGTCTTCGCGCGCACTTCCCCGCTTCATGACAGAGGGGATTTGCACGCTCTCGCTTAGTTTAGGCAACAAGCGGAGAAAGATTACCGGTGGCGTATGATGGCTGCAGTTATATAGACGCATTCAAGCAGCTCTGCACGGACGCCGCCATCAGCGGCTTTCAGTTATTTTTTGTTATTATTTCGTTTACTTTTCTTCCGACAAGAATGTCAAGGAACGAATTCCGAAGCGAGTAACGTTAACACTATATGCTCCGCCCAGCGCTTCTTACGCCGTGTGTGACTACAGTAAATGGTATTCTTTTTCTTGGTTCCGAAGACCAGAGTCCCACGGCAGAAAGGCAATGCGGAGAGCCAGTCGTTTGCTTTTTTCGCAGGGGTTGATGTGATGATTCAGAACGACGCCGAGCTCTGATTGGCTTTGATTGAGAAGGATAGGGGGTAGACCTCAATGCTAGATGCCTCGGAGGTCTATCCACTATATTTTTTACAATCAGCCAATCAGAGCTCGGCGTTCTGCAGTATCGTCGCAACCCCTGTGTGAAAAAACAGGCGAACTTGCGTTCCGCACCTGCCCGCGACATGGAAGCTCCGCGATGCAACAAGAGCAGACATTGAAGATCTTCTATGATGAGTGTTGAAAACCGGGGGGGGGGGGGGGGGGGGAGTCGAAAGAGATATGGATAGTCCGATGAACAACCGACGGCATAGTGGTAAATTCTGTACAATTTTGTACACGTCAGTCCAAAACAGGAACAGAAAGCAATCACCGCGAGTTCCCGTTTGAAGTTCCACGGGTCCAAAGAACAAGTTCCTCTCGCATCTTTCAGATTGCAACGTGTCGTTATGTTAACGTTAGATTTGCCTGTTTCCACGAAATGTTGTTGCCGGATAAGCAATTTGTAGATAAAATGAGGCGAGCTTGAGTGAAAAATATCCACATCGAACTGTATACGTGTGGAGTCGCCACGATCCCGTTTGTTCCGTTTCTTGTGTTTCGACCGTTCCTCAGATGCTTATTCCCCATCCCTCATCCCTTGAAGTCGGAGGTTGAAATATTCGACAATAAAAAAAAAGCCCGAATGCATTCTAAATTTTGATAAAATTCGCAAATAAATAGACAAAAAAAAATAGAACGCTGTTATTTCTGCCGTTTTCCCAAGAGAGGAACGAGCTCCACGTTCCAGTTCCACCGATGCCAGATGGAACGGCGGCGTTGTCCGACACTCCTGGAAACGAACGCGTTCCAGGAGCGTGGTACCCAACGGAACGCCGTTCCGTACCACACTGCGCCTGTGTTTCTATAGGAACAGGAATTTGAAAATTGAAGATATATCCATTCTTCGAACGAACATGAATCGCACGCTCAGTGCGAGAGAAACTGGTCGGCAACTCGCAACTCGCCCGGTGTCCTTTAGCGTGAATTATGGGTGACGCCCAGAATACTACGGATCCGCGATACCGCCAAAGAAAATAATTGAAAGAAAAGACGCGGGAAAAAAAACACTGACAAGGTTGATTATAAGTCTTGAATCGAGCCACGACTCTTTCTCATATTGCGTCAGATCTCAATGGATCCGTAAAACAAATAAAAAACTTCCTGTTTCACTGGAACTCCAAGCTCGAAACAGAAGAAAGACACGTCCATCACGCGCGAAATGGACGGCTACGCAAGGTCGGGTTCCAAGCGGCTCAAGCGTGAGATGCCCGAAGGAACGTATCATCAATGTCAAGTGGAAGCGCAACCAAACTTTTAGGCAACTAATAACAGCAAGTGGCGGTTCAGCGAGAACAAGGATGACACACCGTCTCGCCACCTGCTATTGCCACGAAGAACACAAGCGTTCGGAGAGTCGGACATTTGACGGGATTCTCGGTATGTTTTCTGCTGCGGCATGCGCAGCATGAGTAGTCCTGTCACGTCGTCATCGAAGGGGCGACCCCTGGTTGACTGACGAATGACGCATGGATCTGCGCAGGAGCACCCGGGGATTGATGGTGAGGTCATTGACGCACGCTATGCTCCGTTTTGTCCCTTAGCTGACAAGGCGGTGGGAGGTATACCAGGTATACGCGCTCGCCTGACCAATCAGACGCTTCTTTTCCTCACTCGACCTCGCTCTCTGCGCGTGAGGATGGGAGGAGGGCGTGATCACGTGGCGAAAGGTAAGAGTTGCCGAGTGGTGTCCGCGAGCACCTGGCCTCCCATTGCCACTCTCCA
Source organism: Ixodes ricinus (assembly GCA_037355805.1). Lineage (NCBI taxonomy): Eukaryota > Metazoa > Arthropoda > Arachnida > Ixodida > Ixodidae > Ixodes > Ixodes ricinus. The sequence continues at coordinate 39,066 of JAZHYW010025443.1, read as the reverse complement.
GCTTAGGTCCATTAAAGGCGTATATGGTATGTATACGTCTGCGAGTCGCTCAAGCTAATGTCGTTGCATTAGCTAACGTTCGTTGCAACCCAACACCAAGGTCGGAGTGGCATTTCCGAGCGGAATGGAAGGGGCCAAAAGAGAACGCCGGTCTTAGTTATAGCTAAAACAATACGGTCTGAGTTTTGCGTCTAACAGTCACTATTTTATACTGAATTGCTATTAACGTTTCGCTAAACGTTAACATTCGCCAGTCTCCGAATATACGCCAACCGGGTTGTCAGCATTCCCGATTCGCCCAGAGCGAATACGCAATTGACTCTCCTTCCCCCCCCCCCCCATTTCCTACAACGCTAACAACAACCACCTCTTAGCTACCACCGCTTCTAGAGTGGTGCCTCTCAGCGGTCAGCAGTCGCTAACAGCCGTGCCACAAAATACGGTCAGGATTTGCATATCGGTTGCGTGTTGTTCCCCCTGATGGGCTCGACAGTCGAGAAGTCGTGAGTTGCCTGTCCTCTTCGAGGAAATGTCAGGACCAGTCATGGACCACGGCACGTTGCTGCTCATCGCCAGGAATGCCGTTTTGACTGACACTCACTATGCGTCCGCAAAGAGTTCCACGGCCAGTGCGCGATGCACCTGAGGAAGGCCCTTTCAGAGTCTATGATCCACTGTCGGCGCCGCGGCACGACAGAAGTACCGGAATTACCGGTAGTACGTTACTTTCTTCGATGATGTAATGAGAGACTCGTTACATTGTTCTCAAAAACAGGAACGGGTAATAACGTTTCATGACTATTTTTGAGTTAGGCATACGGAGAGAAACATAAGGAGAAGTGGAGACGAGTGTGTGCGGTGACGTCAGAACGCCGAGCTCTGATTGGAAGGATTAGGGGGTAGACGGAAAGGCTCGCTGTCTTCCTTTTAACCCATTGTCGTCCAGTGCGAGCAAGAGCATCGTCTGTTCCTCGCCGGGCCCGGTGTGGCGTTCGGACGCAAAACGCCGGTGTTCGACTCCACGATCACGGTTTCCTGACTATCGAAATTGTCATAAACAAGTAAACGCTCTCAGTGTCTTCGAACGGGTGTTGTATAAGACCGTGTTACCTAATTTTTCTTCTATGTAAAACAAAATATATATATATACATCATTTTTGTTTGCGTTATTTAGAAGGAACTTTTCTGCGTAATTATGTATCGCGACTATGGTGTATCATTGGGCGCGTGTTCCTAATGAAGAATACTAACTCTCTCCAGAGCTATGCCGGTTAAGTAGCAGGTGCAAGGAGTGCTGCGGAAGCTTGCTGCGATCATGCGCCGAGTTGCAGCGAGGAAGCACTTTTCACCCAGTAATTCTGGGGAGGAAGTATTTTCCGCTGTTCGAGAGGGTCAGAATCATAAAAAGAAATATATATATCATGCTAAACACTGCGTCAATTATATAGAACATCACTACAATCGCTAACAGCTTAAAAACGCCGTTGAACTTTTGTATTTTGTTTTCTTGGTTTCTCGTTGTTTGATTGACGTTCTTATTGGCTATTGCTGTAAGCTCACTTACTGCGATGCAATAATAGATTGTGACGCTGTGTACAGCGAACGCTTGTTCCGGCTGCTCCGTCGAGGTCGGTTCGGAAGATAGGCCCTTTTCAAAGTGCGCGCGCCACCTAGTAGCGGCGGCGCCAATCATCCGAATCCGCCATTGTTTGGGCGCGCACTCTGCGAGGTGTGTTGGGCACGAGGGCTGCGTCGGCGTTCGGCGACGACTCGCATCCAATCACGTGCTTCGTGTCCAAGCAATGGCGGCCTTACCCGTGTTGCTCGATGGAGTTTCGAAAAACGGTTCATAGCGTCGGCTGTGTCCACAGCAGGCAAGACGACAGGGACACCCGAGACTAACGATTGGTTCACGAAGCTACTTGCATTTCCTTTCACGTTGTGTACACTGCGGACACTTGTCCGTCCTTGATGTCGCTTCGAAGAGCGTATATAACCGAGGAAACTCTGAGAGTCTTCAGCATTACCACGCTTAGGCTATAGGATTTCTAAAAAAGCCACTCACAGTTCGAGCAAAGTATACTTGCAACTGACAAGAGCGTCTTTATTCCCTGCTTTCTTCCAGAGATGGACCGCACGTGCTGGTGGTGCCTTGCAGCCTTCCTCGTGTTGTGTTCCTTCGCGGCCCTCCTCGAAGGTGAAAAAATCATTTTTAACTTAAATTATAATTTTTGGATAAGCTACACCGTTTGAGGTTTACGTTGATTAAGAGTGAACGTTCTTGCCTCCTCCTTTTCCGATGCAGCGGCTCCAAGGGGCAAGAATGGGACCATCATCAGGAGCCGAAGTAGGGGCAAATCGTTCAGTTTCCTGCGTAAACAAAGCAGCGGTAAGCAACATTAAAATAAACACTTTTATACCAGCCAAAACACGTTAGCTTCGAAGAGTCTACGTACTAGACGCGGTATACGATACCAGTAAAATGGAGCGTTTTAGGGAACTGTGTTTGCACATCCGACACGGTATACAAATAGCGCATATGGGAGTCTTCTGCGGTAGCACATCCGCAGTTCGTGCTGGAAAGCCGATCACATACCGTATCGGATCTGCAAACACGGTTCCCTAAAGCTCTCTATTCACTCTCCATAGTCGCTGTCAACTTACAAAACGCAGTGCGTGGCATAGAGGTTATTAGAGAGTTTTAGGTAGATCGTTCCGGTGACTCCGATAACGATACCCGATACTTCTCCGCCGGCTTTGCGCATGCGTCGTATCGTTATCGGGGCCTTATCGGGGGAATCGGAACGGTCTACTAAAACTCTCTTTTATCCTTGTGCATTCTTCTTTGTAATTCGTTCCTAGACGTTCTTATCGGCCAATGCCGCCTCAATCTCGTTGGCCTTGGAGCGATAATAGAGAGCTTTAGGGAACCGTTTAACCGTTTGTGCACATCCGATACCGTACGATGGGCCCTCTGGTACGAGCTGCGTGTATGCGAGTCTTCTGCGGTAGCGCATGCGCAGTTGGTACCGGAGGGACCATCGTAGTGGGAAATTGTAGTAGACCGTTTACGCAGCCCGTTAAGCACACGGATAGCGCTCCGTAATCCGCCACGAGACCTTGAACTATGCAGACAAGGCTGGCGGCGCGCATGCGCAGCTGCGGCGTTTTCTTCACGGATACGGTAGCGGAGGAGAAAAATGGTCTACTACAATTGTCTAATGTATCGGATGGCAAAACGGTTCCGTAAAGCTCCCTATTAGGGAGCTTAAGTAGACCGTTCCGATACCTCCGTCTTGGATTGACGCATGGTGAGGACGCTATTTCTTTGCGTACGCCAAAGCTTTTGAGTACGCTATTCTAAAATTCGTAGGTAAGCTACGCTTTAGAGTAACGGCACTCCAGTCGCACTGGTGCGTAGAATCAGTGTTGTCAGTTGTCAACAGCTTTTGACGACGCGGCTGACGGAAGATGGAAGGCATGCTTTCCGTCGTCCTGCTTGCTGGAACAGTTCCCAACAGAGCGGAGCGATATCGCGACGATCTTCTAATACAATAACTATCAATAAAAAAGAGTCACAGTTCAGTACCACAACTGTCGTGAACGGTGCCGTGCGATTCTAGTATAGACCAACTCAAGTCTCTGACATCGCGCTACTGCGGTGGCGCTGCCGTCGGCGCTGCTCATGCGCAGAAACCTCGCCTCACGCAAACCTGGTTTCTGCGCACGCGCAATGCCCACACCCGGTGTGGGTAATCGCGGGCCTGTTTGTAAACACTGTGTTGGTGTATAGACCTTTCCAAATACCGCCTTCTGGGCGCTGCCATCTTTGTCTTCTGGGCTGTGGAAGGCGTTCTGAGCGCGCGCAGTAGCTGTCTTCCACGAAATATGAGACGCCACGCATGCGTAACAGTCCAGTGACTCTGCATTTTTCGACTGGAAGATAAGAGCTGGAACGGTCTATAGGCAGCAAATTTTCGGCGGACTCTAGTCGCTGGTGCGTAAATAAATGTCACGTCACTCCAACGAACGAATGGCTGTCGCGACGGCGTCGGGCCATGGGGAAGAGAGTTCCGATATTGTGAACGTAGCTTCCTAGTCAATTTAATAGCGTCAACGGAATGACCACTGACATCTGCCGATTACCAGTTACGGGTGCCAGAGACCCTTCGAGCGTTTGTTGACCTTGATTTTTCGTTCGTGCGCTTTCAGATGTCAACCGCCTCCTGACTGGCGATCGGACGACCTGTCAGTTCGGCGGGAAGCTGTACAGTCACGGAGGCAACGTGTCCAGGAGCGACCCCTGCGAGAGGTGTCTCTGTTTCCGCGGCGAAGTGATCTGCTGGGATTTGCAGTGTCCCAGCTACGGTCCCAGACCCAACTGCAGGGAAGTCAAGGTTCCGGACATCTGCTGTCCGGTCCTAGAGTGTGGTAAGAGATGTCAATATATAGTTTCACTGTGTACGTATGCTGAGTCCGCACCGTTTAGTCAACGGTTTGTCCGTTTGATCTGACTTATTCGATAGGGATTCAACGTCATTGATTCCTCTTGCACGTCTATAGTTGTTAATGGCACGTACTGACGACATCAATTTGTGCATCATCGTGAACGCCCACGTCAATCGAAATAAGCAGACGAACAGGGACACATATTCTACAACAGAAACAAAAACGTTCGGATCATTAAAATAAATTGAAAGATGTTTACAAATCTTTGTAATGCGAAATTAGAGCGCAGCTCTTGAGGTATCTTGATTTTGCGATATACCGTGCTAAAGAATTTGAGGAAGAAATATCTATATGTACAAATATAGACCTTGTACTCTTCCACACACAATCATTCAGTTTTTTCGCTAAATTTAGCGGGGAATTAATTGGTGTACAGGTCTGTGACGTCCCATAATGCAACGCGCGTGGTGACGGCGACGGCGACGCCGACGCCGCGAAACACGGAAACAAGCGCCTAAAAACTGCGCTCTAAAAAAAAAAAGAAGGAAACGTTTGAGATAAAATGGCTAACGAAATAAGCATTTCCCTTTTAACAAAAAATAAGAAGTTAAGGCGCAGGCTAGCTGCCATAAAGGTTCATAATTCTTAAAAAATAACGATTAAATAGTGACGACAACACAACGAAGTTTTAAATTTCTTGGATTTCGTTGTGTTTCTCCTTTTTTTTTTCTTGAGACTTCGTTGTGTTTGTGAAACGAACACTCGACGAATGAAACGAAGTTCCATTCGTCTCTTTTAGACGCCTGATTTTAATAAAGTAATAATTAAAAGGTATAATTTTTAACCTTCAACGGACAGATTGGTTGTAATTAGGGCTGGGCAATTGATCGATTAACCTACCGATTAATCAATTACTGCTTTAATCACGATTAAATTTCTTTAACCGTTTAATCCGTAAAATTTTGACGAGCCAAAAGAAAGCAAAAATTAAATGCTTTCACCAAGCAGAAATAGACGCGTACAGGTATACGAAGGGCAAACTTTAGGTGAAATCTTAACCTAAAGTAAACTTTAAGGGCGAGACTTGTAACTCCAGACAAGTGCGGAAGGTTACACTTGTCCTGTCCACTTCAACGACGTGCGAGTGTATGTTTAGCCTCGGCAGAGAGTATTGTGAACAATCAAAGGAGGCCGCTCTTGCTGGACAGTATCAACGAGCCTCTTTGCCTCGTGCAGCTGAAGTAATAATCTCTGAGGGTGAGTGTCTTTGAAGTGTTCTCAACAACGTTTCGAAGTTGATTCATGATCGAGATTGTATATTGCACCGGTTATCGCATATTCAGCAAAGTAAAAAAAAATATATATATATATATATATATATATATATATATATATTTTTTTTTTTATATAGCAGTGTTTTTTAAGCCTTGCAGATTTGTTTAAAAAAAGCCGTGAAGGTTACACTTAAGCAGTTTGTGCAGTTGAGTTATACGGCCAGGGGGACATTATGTGGTGGCTAATCTTTGCGATAAGTCGGATAATTAATTAAAATTCGTTATTTAACTTTTTAATTAGTGAAATTAGACACATGGTTCCTATTAGAAACTTACCAAGCGTCATCGAAAACCACTGAATCAACTCTTTTTAGAAGGACTCGAAGCTCGTGGGAACTCTGGGGGCGCGCCAAAGTCACCACTCGTGAAGCAGGCGCAAAGCTAGCAGTGGCGGAACGCGGATGATAAAATTATCATCGCGTTCCGCCTGACTGGAGAAAAGCGTATGCGTAACCCGGCATGTTTCCCGGGAAACAACACCGACCAACATCGTGGATTGCGATTATTTTTCTCGTCAACAATAATAGTGTCCCTGAAACATCCGCCATTTTGTTCCACACGAAATCGACATGGGTACTCACAACATAGTTTTTTCTCTGATGATGGACTACTCAGCAAAACTTCAGTGGAGAAAATCCTAGCATTTCTAATTACAAGATGGAGTACTTAATATTATGTTTTCACCAACGCCAGAGCTATGGCGGCGGGTTCTTAGACCACCTTTCGAAATTGGCGACGGGGTACAAGACCCCCGAGACCCACCTGGCTTTAAGCACTGATTCCAATGAACTTTACAAAGGTTACTTGTTTTAGCCGACGTTGTTGTTTTTGTTCCGGATAATCTTGCAGAACCGCAAAACACATTGTCAGTGGATGCCTTAATTCCATTACTATCCTTGTAAATTTCGACTGTTCTTTTTTTACAGACGTTCAATTTTCGCCGACAACAAAGAAGCCCCCAAGGAGGTTCGCTTTCCCTTCACAAGCAGCACCGAAACCTACGATGAGCAGATGGGTAAGGCCGACCATGCCTATAATGATTTTATTTATTTATTCAAATACCTTCAGCGCTATTAGGCATAACAGTATTACATTATAGACATTACGCAAGGCATTATACATTACACTATTAAGAGTTTTACCATATGTGTAGTAGAGTACTAAAAACTATAGTCGATAAATTAAAACGGACACAACAAAAAACAAAACACCAAAAGGATTATTTTTTTTAATGCGATAGTTGTATTGTAGGTTAACCAAACAGTGAGGATGTGTCTTTCGCCCTCGCAGTTTTATAGGTAAATGTAGTGGGAGAATTCGAATTGGTGCATAATTATAGACCAATTCAATTTACCCTATAAACATAGCGAGAAAACCTGATTCTTCTTTCTATATCAGTTTAACTTTTTCGTTCAATTTGGAGGAAAAAACACAATACTTTGTTAATAACAGAAATAGGCCGGAAATTGTGCTTCGTCGTGCGTTTTGGTTGTCGTCACTTGTACACAAAAAGATGCTCAGCAGAAAACAATACCCCTGGCACACGGTAACATTTAATGTCAGTTCTTTGCGGAGCGCATGTTCGTCTGCTTCGTGCACAGGCGTTGCGATGATGTTAGAATGCCGAGCTCTTATTGGCCGATAGAAACAAAATAGTGGGTAGTCCTCAAGGCATTCATTGAGGTCTACCCACTCTCCTTCCAATCGAGGCCAATCAGAGCTCGGCGTCGTTCTGACGTCACCGCAACCCTTCGCAAGAACCAGCCGACTTGCTCTCCGCATAGCAAACCCACAAGACACAACGAGCGCCATGACGAAGCACTTTTGACACTTCTTGAAAGTGAAACGGAGTATATTGCTTTAAGAATGCGTATAGGCTATACTTCTCGTTTCGGTCTGTCCGAAAGCATTTGCGTCCTGCCTCCAGATTGCGAGGTGGACGGCGAAGTCTACAAGCCACACGAGGTCATCCCGTCGGCGTCCGGGCCGTGCATGGAATGCCGGTGCGGCGACCGGGCCCAGATGAAGTGCACTCCCAGACCCTGCCAGCATCAGTACACGCCGCTCGCGGTGTCCGAAAACTCGGAACTTCGCCAGCCGGTTCGCATAGTGTCCAGTGCGGCGTACCGACGTCGAAGCTTCCACTGATCGTCCATCCTCCTGCAGAGACTGCTTTGTGAACGCTGCCTACAAGCTTCGTCAATAGAGGGTTTTAGTGGATTGTTTTGGTGACTCTGACGATGATAACCGATACTCCTACGAAACGCTCGCGCGCACGCATCGAATCGTTATCGGATCGCTATCGGAGGTACCGAAACGATCTACTAAAACTCCCTAAAACTTGTTTGCCGAAATCAGTGACGGAACCGGTCTAAGTGAGCAAATGTAAAGTCTGTGCCGGCATTCATACCTTCCAGCGACTGTGAAGTCGGAGTCACGCTGTTTACACATCATACCATAGCCTCCTCTATACTGATATAGCCTCTTCGATAAGACATAAGTCGTCAGATTTGGAGCGCAAGGATCTGGTAGCAGAGAGCATTTCTCGTGGAACCTGGTATTTAGCGCACAGCTTCTGCAGCGGCGAGGACCCGAACCATGGTTTTCGAAACCCGACGAGAAAATGAGCGGTAGCACGAGGAACGCGAGGAGCACGAGCGGATATTCCATCGCTCGGGAGAAGTGTGTTTCGGCGTCTCGCCGCAGCGGGGCGCCCGTTACATGGCTCTCCTCTCATCCGCTGTCTGCCGCTCTACCTTTTCACTTTCGGCGGCCGCGTCTCGTGGCGATCTGCCAGGCTTTGTCAGTATAGAGGAGATTAAGATCTTACAAAAGACAGCCTTCAGACGCGAGACACCGCGAGATCCCTGCTTCGAATGCCGCCTAGCAATGAGTTCAAGGAGAAACTAGGGCACGCGGCATTTGAACCACGGATCTCGCGGTGACTTGTGCTTGCAGACTTTCTTTTGTATGATGTATGAGCAGTGTGACCCCGGCTTGAGGGGCGGTGTCGTTCACCCAATTGAGTATGTATTACGCAAGAATTTGCGGCGCCAAAAGCTGAAACCGCAGGTACAACTATTTAAGGGTATGGTTAATTAAAGGGGCATAATGAATGCAAAAAGCCCAAGATATATCTGACTACTAACAGAAACATGAACTCGCTGCTATGAAGAGAAAGCTTTTTTTTTTAGATTTGATTAGATACGAAGTAGTGAAGGGTATCTGGAAAATGGTCACGGTGCCAGGTTTCACAGTTGAGATGCTTGTTTGTGTATGAAGCCTGAATGGCAAGAGGGTATTTGGAGAGCAGGCCGTATGCTTAGGTACATATACTTGACGTGATGCGTCAAACCTAATAAACGCGAGGATTTTGGTCCGAAAGTGGAGTGGGTTTCTGATGACCAAAAACTCAGTTGTGTAAAAAACGCAGCTTCCTAGAGATGGTCACAGATTTCTAGTGATTCTTCTACCCTCACTCTGAAAAATGTCTAGTTTTTAGGAATGACTACAAGCTTAGTGCGTAATTGGTGGCACGGTTCAAGCATTTACACGCGCAAAACCTGAATTTCAACCCCCCCCCTCCCTCAAGTTGACGTGCCGGGTCATCAATGCATAGAAAAGAAGTCCGTTGCAGTGAGACGCCTGTCCCATCACCCTTTGCAGTTGTACGTTCGAAATCCGCTGGGTGGCAACTGTGTCGCTGTAAGGTGGGAATATACAACGTGTTTTTAATGTCACGCGTATTAATGCGAACATCTGTGTTTAGTAGCAAGAGGTAAACGTTAGTTTACTACTCTTTATTGTTTGGAGAAAACTACCTTGTGAAATCTTAAAGTGACTGTGTACGGCAATGAAATTGACGCCTCATTTTATAAAAGGGGTCGAGCATTCTTCGTAAAGAAGATTGTAGGAAATGTTTAGTCATGCCCATAGCTCCTTGAACTGTTCTCGACCTCTGTTGTGTGCTTTTTGCTTTGGAATGGAAGGTTAAAATGGTGGTAGGCGGAGGAAGTATGTGAGAAGCAAGTGAATGACTACAGTAAAAGTCAAGAGTGATCAAAATGTGGATCATGGTGTAATTGATAATGGCGCTTCCGCACGTTTTGGTATAATGCAAGACAAAGGAATGGATGGTAAGAAAGGCAGGCGATGATTGCCAAATGCAGTGCTTTTGTTCCTCCAAAGTGTTTCTGAGAAGTGCTATTTATGGTCCATATAAACACAACAACCTTGTACACAATAAATGAAATGAAATCATTTCTATGACTAATTTCACAGTTTCTTAATTTTGCAATGTCTTTAAACAAGAAAATATGTTTCCTTGATGAAATGTTATGGTCGGGCGTTATACGAAAAAAATACAACTTAAATCATTTCCTTGTCGTTTGTTTTATAGCGGACAATACGGGCTACAAGTCGTTTATCTTCTTTTCTTTTCTTTTTCTTTTTATCGTAGCGGTCGGCTTTTAAAAATAGCTCTGGTTCAAACGTTGAGATGGAACGTTCTTTGAATTGAAAGATAATTGAAAGTTGTGGAAATCGTAGACAAAGAAAATGGCCTCATCAAGATTTTGCAGCTCATGTTGTCTGGGTGTGTGTGTGGTGGGGGGGGGGGGGTACGTATTGTTTATAAGAGATTTCGTAATTGCACGTGCCCAATGTGGAACATTATGTATTACTGCACACCCAACAATTTCCGGTCATAGGGCCTAATGCTGAAACTAAATTAATCTCTCCTTGTTTCGGTAAAGCACCATCCTTAAGGTATAACTCATGAGTAATGTTAATGTTTTTGGCTGTTTTTTCTCTCGACGCTTACTGCTACTAGTGCGTTTGGTCAGCCTGTACCCCCATCCTCCAGCTTTCATAAGGTGGTTGCTTTTTAAGTATAATTAAGGAAAGCGCAAGTTTTTTCATCAACGTTCGTCACCAACGGGAGTGAACCGACGCAGTTATATAATTTCATGTTCTGCACGACTCGCTAGTATAATTCCTTACTCTACTTTTTGTGACTCATGAGTAGCGCGAACAAGTGTCGATGTCATAGTTAGGGAGGATTGGCATTGATGTGACCCACTGGACGTTACACTTGCGAGCGTAGTTTTCCACATCGCATGTTCAAAACGGACTCCCGCATAACGTGAGTCAAATTTATAACGATATCTACGGTGTGGAGTGCACATAACATAAGCGTTGTGGAAGCTCGCCGTTTATATACCCAAGCTCGGCAGCAGCAGTCCGACCTAAGGCCACCAGTGGATATATCGCCCGCAGTGCTTGGGGCATTGCCATTGGCGAGGAGGATGAACTGTATACTGGGGGCGCTTTAACATAAGGCATGTGGAATGGCTTCTTTCCGTCATCTTCCTCAAATGAGTGTGGGATAGAGACTGGAGACGAGTGCCACGTCCGAGTTCGACTCATCGTCATCGTCATCATCGTCTCCCATACTCCACTTCGATTTACGAACTCTCCCGCAGCAGAGGTTGCACCTGCCAAAACGCCCAGGCTTCTACAGGCTTTGCTTCGGCACATACATCTTTGCAATAGTTGGCTGACCATCTCCGTGACTGGACTTCTTCCATCATCATCCGTGTTGTTGTTCAAACGCATTTATTGACTGGATGCTGGTAGTCATTCCTTATGTTTGCCGAGCAAAGCAGATTCGGTGGTGCGATGTGTATGCTGCAGAAGGTAGACGCTCAGCAGTAGCACCGCCACAATGGCAGCTGATGCGACGTCTATTCAAGAGCCACGTATAAGACGTTTGAAGCAACAAGCAACGAACCAGACCGGGTCTCTAAAAGTGATTCTTAGATATTAGGTTACTGTCACAGTTTTACATAAGCTCAAATGGAAGCAACCAGAAGTTACAAATGCAAGAGAGGACAAGAAACGCAGGGCGACTCTTTTGAGGCGCCCAGCCTCCAGCCCGTAACCTTCCGTCGTGCTTCAACTGTGCATGCACGCTCGAAGCTCACCAGACGCCCATGTGTTAGGGAAGGTAAGAGGTTCGCACTATAAACGAAACAACTGAAAAAAAAACTTCCCTGTTATTCTAATTTCCTTTGACTGAGTTGCAGTTACTCACAAGATGCAGTTACTTTCCAGCCATACTGGTGCACGTTAAAGACCCCGGGCTAGCGGTTGTGCTGCACTGGCTAAATTGCTCATCAGCTGAGAGACAAGTCGCCCGTTGTGGCAGACTAACTTCAAGCTGTATAATCCTACACACAAAACACACATGTCATGGTGCGGGTAAAGCATTCTTCTCGCGGAAGAGCATAAGGCAGTGATAACACCTAGTACTGACGTACGTCAAGACTCAATTAACGTTAATTTGAGAATCTGTCAACATATGTCGTCTGCTTCTGTGCAGGAGTTGCGGTGACGTCATAAAGACGCCGAGCTCTGATTGGCTCTGATTGAAAGGACAGTGGGCAGACTTCAAAGCAAGCTGCCTTGAGGCCTACCCACTATTCTTCAATCGTAGCCAATCAGAGCTCGGCGTTCTGACGTCACCACAACCCCTGCAAAAGAAGCAGACCAACTTGCCCTCCGCACAGCTTTGAGAAGTAGCTGTAGTTGAGCAAAATTAGAGGTACCGGAAAAGTATGAGCATGATACGGCCGCACGTGCAGACACCATTAGCAATGTATAACGTAGGAAATGTCTAGTGACGGAAATTGCGAAAACAGCAAACTAAATACGTTTAGGTAGTTACTTCCTGGAAACACACCTTTACTGACCGTGCCGCACGCAGCCAGCCAAAATCCTACAACAAATTATATAGTCAATCGCTAAAGACACAACTACAAATCAAAACCTCCGCGAAAAAAAACTTGTTGAAAAGAATTTGTTTTAAATATTGCTCACACATTTTCGAAACAACCAGGTATCTGCCCTCTAATTCGTGAACCTAATCAATGAATTACATGCAACGTGTTGACACCAATGCATATACGTGCGATTCTATAAAGCAAGTTTAAAATTAAACCGCATGAAAATGCGTACCCAAATTAATTTTTGTCATAGGGAATAGACAAGAAAGGGAAGAAGAAAGAAATAATCTAAGCAAGCAACCTTTTTTTTTTTTTTGAGGGGAGGGGGGGGGTATGCGGTAGCGCTTGCGCAGTTCATGCCGGAGGGCCCACTGTACTGTATCGGGCGTGCAAAAAACGGTTCCCTAAATCTCTCTAATCAACTACTGATCTTCTCAAGCTTCCAATTTTGGAAAACATTCCCCTGTCGGAGACTTCGTCCGAGGATTCCTTGGTAGGAAACTTGTAGGAAGAAAGGGCGCCATTAAAAAAGTAGTGGGAGAAATATTAACGGTTACGAGTAATTTCACTACTTCCAAAAGTAATCTGATTGTTCTTGTAATTACTTCCTCGTAAATGCATTCAAATGAGTTCAGGATTACTCAAAAAAGTAAACGATTACATGTATTTTGATTACTTGTAATGGGTACCGTGTACAAGTCTGCGCACAACAAAGAAATGTAGTATCAAGAAGAAGAAGCAATATAAATAATCTACAAGCATAAGAGTGTTATTATTTCATGGTTTACATGCTGTTCCCCTAACTTCGGCTAGTATATAATCGCTCGAAACATCCACGGTAATATGTGGTAAATAGTTAACCAAGTTAACAGAGTTGGGCATAAATAAGAAAAAGAAAGGAAACCACTCCTTGTCAAGGTATTCTTGCAAAAGGCTTCATTTTGTATCTCCGAAATTTATGTGTGGTCCTCAATTTTTTTCTCTTGGAGCAAGATCGAGTATTAAAATACTCTTAAACTTCACAGGGTCCATCTTAAGACCGAGGCTATAGTCGCACATTTCGCGAATAAAATGTAAGACCAGCCTCACCCATCTACAGCGAGACAGTTTTTAAACGACGAAGCATGCTTTTTTCTGCCATATTTGAGAACAGAATTACATCATTCGTGTAAAGACATGATATTGTAACACCTGGCGCTCTTAAGACGTGGCGTACGAGCCTCTCAAAGCTAGCAGGGAAGTCGTAGAGATCACAGGAGACGGCGATTGAACCCAAACCTTCTAAGGCAAAATAATTTTGCTAATACAAACTTCTCGTTCGCAGGGATCTAAAAAAAATACTATTTAAACCAGGGGTGCTAAAAATGGTGCATCTCCCGTACACACGAAGAAGAGGTCACAAGTGAAAATGGGAATGCAAGAGGTAATCAACATAGGGGCGTGTTAAGCCACATTCTTAACATGTCAGGACGTCAGGATAGCCCAAAGTGTTCCCCAGGGTCTCAGAGAGTCGGTGTCGATCATATCGCAATCTGTACATATGCATGGCAGATGATATTGATTGCGTTGAGTCATCGTCCAAAGCAGGAACGTCCCGATCGCATACGATTCTATGCCAGATTCTGTCAGAAATTTGTATGCAGCGAGCTAGTCTTTCAGAGAGAATACCATGGAAAACTCCGATCGGCAACCGACATTTCGCTGAGAGACTTGGCTACTTCAGCGCTGTAAGGCCCTGCAAAACGTAGGTTGTCACTTCGAGGTTCCTGGGAGGTTTGTTTTCAAGTTCCTCCTACCATACATGACTACGTTCGCGTCTTGTACGTGGGCTGAGTCTTTTAACGTAATACATGATCTAACAGCGAGCGCAACACTCGGAGCGTGCTTCGTTATGTGCTCATGTGAAGCGAAAGCCTCGTTCAACATGCTCGTGCTTCTAGCACCGGCTTCGCTCGCACTTATAGTGAAACTATAATCTTGATGCCAACACAAAATTTGCATCCAATGGTGCTGCTATACCACTGACGTGTGCGCCAAGGCAAGCGACTCCAAAGCTTCGGAATATCCAGCAGACAAATATTACCCTTGAGCAGAAATGTTACGAAGAAAAATTGTTTGAAACATCAGCAAAATACAGTCTCTGACAGACAACGACGCAAGTGGTACCGAAGAGATGTAATTTATTCGGTGGTACTTAAAAATCCTCATCCCGGTGGTTTCGTTTCCAAGCAATCCGTCAGGTTCGGCTCGAACACGCGCTGCAGCTTTGCAACAGTGGACTCGACCACAAAGAGTACTTCAAAAGACGCTCAACAGATGCCGCCATAGGAATGGAGTTGGGGATAACTGGGGAATTTTTCCAGGGACCCCTAGGGGGCCCGTTTCGAAAATTGGGCCAGAGATGGCAGCATCGACGCACAAACAGGACTTCAGAAAAAACGCGGGAGGTAGGTTTAAACAGTTTAAATTGCGAGAGCCAGACCGTCGCGCTTCCAGGTTCAGGTCAACGTCATACAGAGTCCAGTGATTTAAGAGATCACCCGTGAGCGATATTTTTGATTGCGACGAATCATTCTAAATTGTGGAAGGGTCCACCACAGTTTGGCCAGGTATGTGCTAAAGATTAACTTACTATTTTGGGGCTACGATCGCGTCGCTGTCAAACTTGATTCGTGGCTGAAATCCTTTTGTTAAATCCGTCCCGCAATTTTTTTTTTCATTCACTCTCTTCATGGGCGGCTGTTTCAAATTAAAATTTTGTAAATACGCTGTAGCTCTGTCCTCGAACCGACTTTGAAGAGCCGTTTCAATCATAATTTTAGTTCAATTAAAAACACATGCATCTACAACTACACTCTTGCAGTCTCGCGGTCTGTATTGACTGAAGTGATTTTTGAAAGCTTGCATGGCCTATGCCCAAGCTCAACCTGCCTGATGATGCTCTTTAAAACATTAAATGGCCAGAACTCGGCTGAATGGTCACATTGAGAGAGAGAGAGAGAGCGCAAACGGCTTCATTGGATCTTAGGATTTTAGCGCGTCAGCTGCTCTCTCGGACCTAGTGTGAAAGCGTATAGGTGTGACTCGGTAGTCGAGGCATATATACAAAGCGAATAAATAGTTGCTTACCGAGGTGACATTGAAATCGTGGCCTCCTAGCAGAAACGTCTGTTTAATCGCATCAATGAAAAACGAATGGCGCGTGAACCGCGTGAAAAGTTCAACCGGCCTGTCGCGACCGCAGAAGCTTTGACACGCGTTTGGGATGACCATCTATCCGCGTTATGCTCCAACATGAGGAACGTGCGGCTCTATGCCGCGATGGAGCTGAACGCCCGGCTGCACCCGGGGAAAAGCCATACTCGATCGCCAAAACAATTCGGCGAAAGCTGGAAAATCTCAGCAAGATGTAATCTGTAAGTAAGGGGGCTGATTGACTAAGGCAGGGGTCTCAAACACGTGGCACGCGGGCCGCAGGCAACCGGCTATCGAGCCCGGACCCGTTCCCATGTCTCGAGCGCTTGAAATGGCATGAGCCATAATGATCTTATGTCGCCGATTCATTTCCGCTGGAAACTTAGTTATGCTTCTAATAACGTATTCGACATAGATTATAGTGTTCTGATTGTATTTGCTTTGTGTTTTGCTCTTAATTTGTTTCTTTCCAGCTTTTTGTCCTGCTAAAACTTAGCTAAAAACACCTGTGTGACAATATACCTTTTGGCTCAATTACTCAACTTCAAGGAAAGTGCGCGAGTGTAGTTCTGCAGCAGCAGCTGATTTAAAGTAAAAATCCAGTACAAATGGCACTTCGCACGCGCGTTCATCAAGCGTCTTAATTTGGTTGTTTACTTCGAATATTTATTACGGATAAGACGAACGCACGCAGCGCGAGTACTTATGTTCCCAGCATTATTTTTGGTACTTTGGTAATTTAGCGAAATGTATATTCTGCAGCTAGGCTGCAAGTGCAAGCTGTTTGTCCAAAAACGCACTTCGGCTGCACGAACTTTCTCTGAGCAGGAACAACTGTCAAAGATAAAGCTATGAGCTCAAGATTCTCGTATTGATAATATATCATCATCAAAATTGAAAAATTTTCTCAGACTGCTGCTGCAAATATTGTCAAGAAATCAAGAACTGTGATATGAAGATCTCTTCTCGCGACATGTTAAGCTCGATTATTTCCCGTGTGAATTAAGCGACGGAAACGACAGTTTGAGTTATCTCTTCTTTTACTAAAGACGCCAGCCCAATGGTAGGGCGGTGCCAGTTTAATTCTTGTTTTCACACCTATAGAAAAGAATTTCATGGCCCCTTTAAGGGACCGTGAAGTGTTCTTCCTCCTTAGCTTTCCCCCTCAACTCAAAAGCGAAATGAGAAATCACGTGGTCGTGACGTGGTTGGCCACCGGATGTGATGACTCCAATCTTTCACCGTGCTTCTTGATCACAACATGGGACTTGTCATTCGCAAGTGGTGGTAAGTGCCGTCAAGGCACGCATTGGCCACGAACGCGAATCCAAATATTCGTCGACGGATTGATCGTTGACGAGCGCATAGGTCCGAGTGACGCAGGGCTCGTGTTCAATACGTGAGCTGGGTTCGGCTGACGTGCTTTGGGTATCGCAGATGCATCACTGTGAAAAGGCGGAGAGATTTCATAGGAAAGGAAATAAGAAATAGCTCCGCTACATTTTCAAATTTTCCTACCGAAAAGCAGGCTTTTGACTTTCTATCCTCTTTCTTTTGGCCCACTAAACGATATGCCGTTTGTAAGATTCCGCACTAGAAGTATTTATCCCAGCCCAAAATTAATTTCATGGTCCCTTTAAAGAAAGCCTGGTATAGGAGCTACAAACCCTCGATTAAAGCTTTGCTAAGTAGCGACAGGGATTGATGTGCCGACGTGCTCTTTCATTGGTCCGTTTACGCGTTCCGTTTCCGGTTAGGAAGGACATGGCGGATTTGACTCGACCTCACTCTCGAGTAACGGTTTGGTACCTTGGCGTTCGAAAACCTACCCGCGTCCAGCGCCGTTCTATCCGGATTGTCTCGTGACATGACCCGTCGGAGTAACTCGGGAAGATTTCAAACACAGCCATGGTGGGCGAGTTGGGAAGAACATGGCGGACAGCGCGCTAGCACTTGCATGACAGGAGCGGGGGAGGAAGGCGGCGGAGAAGGACTTGCCGCTATCTCGCATATCGTCATCTAGGGACGTTAGTAGGAGCCACCACAGTTTATCATATACAGTTTGCCCACTGTAGAATAAGCCTCTGGTAATCGGGAGACATGGTGTTGAGAGTATTTTTGCATGCAGCGCCCCTCACCACATATCGCGAACTAAACCACTTTTTATGCTTCTGTTTTGTTGTTTTGCTTTCAAAGATGGCGGCCCGCATGGTATTTTAGTTTCCGTTCCTCGTGTTCTCGCGCTGCATATTGCTTTAATTTGAAGCGTCCGTCACAGGTGACAGGACACCATTTCCAGGCGATCACATTCAGACAAGAAAGCATTTTTTCACGTAGGGGACTGTTTATTGGATCTCTGCATGGTATAATTCAATCAAAAAGAGTCACAAACATAGCACATAATACAGACATAGAACAAAGTCTGGCACGGATGCCGGCCAATTTACGAACATAAAACAAAGCCGACGACAGTTTTTTTTTTTTTTTGCGGAGTATTGGCATGGTATGACAGAAATATTGTGGATGGCAGCTTTTAGGGCAAGTGTGAAACGCGATGATCGAACACACAGCTTAGTGCAACACATTTTGACAGGTCACAAGGACATCAAGAGGCATGAAAAATAGAGCACATCAAATCATATATGTACTGCGCAAGTAAACAACTCAAAACTGCATGCACACAGCATTATCTGCAGCAATTAAGAAATCCTACAGAATTGAAAGCGTCCGACTGTTCTCCGTGTCATAAGTTATGTTGCTTAAATAAAGCACAGGCTTTTTAGAGCGCTCGGAGCTCTTTTACTGATCAAGGGAATGGCGCATGCGACGAGTCGTACAAGGTTTCTTAAATGATAAAATTCTTTCTTTTAGTTTTGTGCGGACTAATACCATGAAGCAGAACAGAACATGTGAAAGAGTTTAAACAGCAACATCCCCATGTGCTTTTTTTTTTTTAGCTGATGTGAACAATTAATTTTTCCCGAACACCGATTGACAAGGAGACGTAGTGCCGTTTTCAACGCAGCAATTCACACAGGAATTTGTTTTTCTACCACGATCTGAACTAGGGTTTGTACCTACCAGAACTATCACACATCTTTGCACTTAGTTGGGTGCCATTATTTCAAGGGCACTACTTGAGAACACATTAAAATGAACGCGATCGGTAAATTCTAAATCGAAACTTGCGACGCCGGAGTACGCTCAGCGATTTCTTCAGTTTCGTTTGGACTGCATCAGTTTCGAGCCTCTCTCAACATGTGCAAAGCCGCGGTTACTTTGTTGTTCATGATTCCGAATCGAAATACGATTCGGCACTAGCTTCAATGATGCGAGGAGGAAAATCAGTCTCAGAAAACTTAATATACGCACGTTTATAATTCACCACTATATGAGTCTGTGTAACGGCGAGTTCCTCAGCGATATTTGCCACGGAAACGACGACTCTCAGAGAAGCGAAGTATAAAATATAACACAATGCTATTTGCAATAACAAAAATTAGAATAGACAACTTACCAGCTTCTCAGACGGGTGCTTTAATATCAGCTTCGAATGCTTCGAATTTAAACGCCAAAAACGCAAGTGTACTCCGCAATCTCCGCAGCAGCCTGGCAGCAGCCCGTCGCCCGGCGCCCTCGATGACCTCGACTCCTCTCATTGGTCGTAACCCTGGATAACCGTGTGACGGTTTTCGGTCAAGCATTCTTTTATTCCTTCCCGAAAACAATTGGGTCTCTTATGTTTTTTTTTTTTTTAAATTAGCATTACTGGTGTAATTCCTTTGTTTTATAACGATTACTTTTACACGGCGGTCTGTAACAAGAAATCAGAAACATAAAAAGTGTTTAGTTCGCGATATGTGGTGAGGGGCGCTGCCTAACGCCAGATTACCGGAAAAGGCCTTGAGTGGGACCACTGTATGCTTATTCACTGTGGGGGAGCCACCTTGAGAGTTTGTGCGTATGGCGCGTGCTTTGCTCGCATTCCGAAGCAACGAATACGCGTGTGCTGGGCTGTGGACTCGCACTCTAGTGGACGGTCCACTGGAACGGTCTCTAATAGGCCAGTTCCAAAAATCACTTCATGCAACGCTGCTCGCGTTGCATTATAAAACCTTTTTGACCATGAAGGGGAGTGGCATGGTTTCGATCTCGAAATAGTGCATCTCAGCAGTGCATGAGTAGTAGCACGAAGTAGTGCATCTCAGCGCTGCATGAGTAGTAACACAAAGTAGTGCATCTCAGCACTGCATGAGTAGTAGCACGAAGTAGTGCATCTCAGCACTGCATGAGTAGTAGCACGAAGTAGTGCATCTCAGCACTGCGTGACAATGAAGTCGGCGCTCGCTCGCACTGTACCCATTTATTTATGTTCGTGAGAGCCACCATTCAAACACGGACCTCTAGCGGCCGTAAGGACCTGCCCAGGCTTAGCGAGAAATAGAAGTGCGGCACACCGCGTCCCATACCTTTCTGGCGGTCTGGCTACCACTCCAGAGTGCCGCATGACCATCTGCGAGCCAGAGTCCAGGTCGCAGATGATTCAACGAAGCCCAATGAGAAAAAGATGGAACAGCGTGACCGGCCTATAGAGTGTACTTCTTTCATGTGCCTTCGTTGTCCTGTATGCATGCGCAAGAACGCTAGCACGTCAAAAGTACCCCCCGGAAAACGCGCCCTAGCATTTTCTCCGTAATCTGTAGGCAATACCCACACTATTTAGATTTAGGAGGAAGTCACACATTAATAAAGAACAAACGATTGAGCAGTCCTGTGTTAATCCACAGTCATGCACAGCCACATGAAAATAGCTGCGACACGTAAAGGCGATGCCGATGGGCATCCGCGTTCAGGCACCCTGGGGGGGGAGGAGTGGTGTGCGTGAACAAAATCGTTTTCGGTACAAAATAGATATCTTTCTTAACGCTTCTGTTTTGTTTTAGTTTGGTTTCGAACGCTTGTTTCCTTTTTGTTCCGGGAGCGCGTGGAACCGCGTCACCTGACACAAGCTCTTGACATTGATAGTGCTACAGGGGGATCGGTGGCCGAAGTGGGCTAGCGCACTGACTAGCCACCAGCTCGGAGCACGTGGAGCGAAAGCTCGCGCTGCAGAATCCAGGGATCCTGGGTTCAATCCCCCCCTGCCCGTTTCGATCTTGATGAGCATCGTACCGGCGTGCGGTCGTGTATCACTACTGCGTGGTGCACGTTAAAGAACCCAGGCTAGCGGTTGTACTGCACTGGCTAAATTGCTCATCTACAGCGAGTGACTCGTCGCAACTTTAAAAATGGCTGACCAACTACACGCTGCATAAATATCCACACAACCCCAAGTATTATTGACAGTGCTACGACGGTGCTTTGTTATAGGTTATTCACTTTTTGTAGCGTGAGCTACACTGGCCGAAGTTGAGCAGTTTCGCGTGGCTCGCATAATGAGCCATGCTCCGTGCTGCGCAAGCACGAGGAGCAGTGACGTCACACGGCGCACAGCTGGCGCGCCGGAGACGCCGTCGCCGCGCGCGCCTCGCCGGTCTGCGCATGCGCGAGGAGCAGTGACGTCACACGGCGCACAGCTGGCGCGCCGGAGCCGCCGCCGCGCGCTCCTCCGCCACCGCGCGCGCCTCGCCGGTCTGCACATTCCAGAGGAGTGACGTCATAGCCGCGGCAGACGCACTGGCGCCGCCGCGTGCCCAGCTGTCCGCCTCCGTTGCACAGTAGCCTAGTCTGACGCTGCACCGGAGCCGCTTGATAGCGCCTCTCATCTTGTGCGCATAAGCTCCCGCTACGTATACCCTAGCGGTGCCGAGCTAAGCCACCGCAATTTTTTTTCCAGAGAGCGAGTGCAGTGGGCATTGGGTACCAAAAGATCCAAAGTTTAATGCGGGTTATTAACGCTGTGGCGTAGCTAACTGGTAATGCCTCCGCATCGCAAGCAGCGGACCCAGGTTCGAATCCCGCGGGCGGCGGGCGATCTTTATCGAGGATTTCGCAGCATCGACGACGGACGCCCTACATCACCAACCACATCAACAATGATTACAGCTACAGCATCTACTACTACAACAGCAACAACGAGCTTAATTTTCAGTAATGGGAAGAACCCACAACAGCTATCGCCGTAAAATGCAAGTACTTCGTTGTAATTCGGGATGACGTGAAGTGACGTTGGCGAATCGAAACCGAAACTATGCCCAAGGGGTTCCCAAGACGCTTTGCATGGCTAGTCTAAATAACGTTTGTATAATGTGGTGCCACTAAAAGGCGGAAATGAAAAAAAAACACTGCTGAAGGCTTGTCACTGGATCCTGGGAGAGTAGCGCCATTGCCTTCCCCACCTGCTAGCCGGACACAAACATATAACGAACATACAGACGACCAAACCCTCACAAGGCGATTGGCAATCCGTCTCCGTTGCCCTGACAATCGCCATCTCGGTCCATTCAAATCTTCGAAGCTTCCAGAGGGTCGTTCTAAACCAGTCGCGCCAAGATCACCGTGGAACATCGTCGTACTGGAAACGTTCCTCCCCAATATAAGCGTCTTTGGCACTGTGTATGCGATCAACTTATCAATCATGCCTATCTCCACGGATCTCTTACAGTTATATTGTTCTTCTTGCGTTATTTCAAAACAGTAAACTTATTTTTCAGTGCCTCCAAGCACCGACACAGCATGTGGTGGTGGTACGAAGATGTACACTTGTTTCGTCGGTGTGTGGATAGCAAAATCTCGGTATATACAAGAAACGTGTCCATAAAGCTACCCGCCACCAGCGAATTTAGACCGGCTCACCAAGAACGGAGGGGTCAAGAAGAAATCGCTTCCATCTCACGGACAAAAATGGCGACGACCATACAGGGAGCTTGGCTGCTACTTTCCCAGGATCCGTGACTCTACTGGAAATGGCCGAAGCGATGTTGCGCACGCGGCCAAAAGCGTCGCTGTGGTCCAGCTTTCCACGATTGGCCGGACCACTGGCATATGAGCACTTTCAGATCGTCCGCTTTGACGGTGTTAGTTTCGAGATTGCGATGGCTCCCTAGCTTCTGCTGTGCTTTTTAAACACACCATCGAACTCAGTCATCGCGCCTGATGGTAAGTAGGCCAGAATAGCAACTTTGGTGACGTCGGACATGAGGCAAATCCCAGTGCGTTGGCGTCACGGAGGGAAACAGCATAAGAGGGCGCCACCGAAACATCTCGGCGCTAATAGTAGCGCCGTACGCAGTGGCGCCGGTGTCCAGCCGAAGAGTGCTGGCGGTGGCGCTCCGTTATTATTACTCAGAGTGCTAATACGCGGAAAAGGGGGCTTCTGAAGCGGCACGCTATTATATATGCCCTACGATGTGATCTGGGACGCTTCCATCTTTCCTCCTCTAAACAGCAGATATTCAATTTCGGGGTACTTTTGGGGTGGCGGAAAACGGCGATGTAAGGCAACCGCAAGAAAAAAAAAACGCTTCCACGGTCCGCCACGGAGTCGTAGTATAGTGTACCGGGGGCGGCAAGATCAAAAAAACGTCTCACCGGGCGGGCGGTCGGCGGGCACCTCAAAGGAGCGATCGCCGCACCTCCTTTGCTTTCTTTTTTAATTTTTTTATTCTTTTTTTTTATGCTCCGTATACTCGCAAGCTTGCAGTGCGATGGGATCGAGCTACGTGCTCGACGGACCAATCATCAGCCTCCATTTCATCACGTGACACGTCTCTCTGCGCACTGCTATAGGCGGGAGCATGATCACATGATTAGACACGGGCGTCTGACCGGTCCAGAGAGCACGCAGTCGGTTCGGGGATTGACGGAGTTTCGTAGGTCGTGTTTGTGTGCGCGCGCGTACGGTTGGGGGAGGGACGCACCCTCCGTGTACGCATTGCTGTACGCGAGCTATTATTACGTATGCCTTCTTCGATCCGATACTTTACGTCTGTGCTTTTGCGTGCCTTTTTTTATCTTTCTTTTCTGCACGAGGAAATTCTTCCGCGGTTCCGAAAGGTATAACCGTTTTCGTTCTTCGTGCTCAACTCATCGTTTTAGTCTGACGACTACGTGCCACCGGTCCCTCATTTAGGTTCGGCAATGACTGGAGCGTGAAGAGTACGGTGAACTGTATAGACGCCGGAAGCGCGAAGTTGGTTCTAGTCAACCACTCGGACGGCCGGCATCTGCATTTCTTTTTTCCCTTTTTCTTTCTTGTTAACACCGATCATGTGCTTACACCATCTGCATTGCATAGGCAGGTTTCCGGCAACTACGGTACTGTGAAGACTGGAAATCGCAGGTTAAAGAAAGGTTTTCGAGGGAAAGGAAGGCTGGGGAGGAAGAAGCAGACGGAACGCTGGAGAGAGGAGCAGGTTGCCTCCTCCTTTCTTCGGCGCTCCGTCTGCTTCCTCCTCCCTAGCTTTCCTTTCCCTCGAAAACTTCTCTTAACCTGTGACTGACTATAACATTCAGCCCCTCCCCCCATCCGCCACTTCGCCGTTCACACCGTCCAACTACCGGGATGTCGGCGTTTGCAGTGAAGTTTAGCGGTTTCTACTCTTCCCACCATCGCAGTCGGATTTCCCGGTCTCTACACTCGACGCCCAAGCGCTCTAACGACTAACCATCATTGCAAAGAAACTGATCCGCCGCCGAACCGGGATTGTTTACACCACCTTACCTCCACCGCCGCGGAGCTTACGTCACATCGCTGCATCGCAAGGGCCTGAGGTTTTTGTCGCGTGATGCGCACGCCGGGGATTTCTCACTCGCGTGAACACTATTTTAATGCGAAAGCATTACCTGTCTCATGAACCGAGCTGACGTCATCAGTTTGAAGCGCGAAAACGGCTCCTGGTTTCCGCGATAGGAGCGATTCGCCTTCGGTTCCATTGGCTGGCGCGCGTCGACGGGGCTCCATTGGCCACTGCGCCATGGCCTCCGAGATCCCGAAGCGCGCGCGCGTTAGTACGACGCAGCAGACGACAAAGGGAGCGGACGAGCAGACGACAAAGGAGCGGACGAGCGGCTTGCATGCTCTCGCGTTCACAACTCATAAGAAATGCTTAGGTGTGCCTCGAGCTTTTTTTTTCTTCTTCTTGTATTTATACAAATATAGGTATACATCGCGAATGCTTTTTTAAGGAAGTAGAAAAGAAATGACGGAGCAAAACGCTGTGAAGGCTACTTTAAAAAAAAAAGTGACCGTCTGTACGTGCTGTGCATCATCACTAGTAATAATATATGTGCACCGACGGGCACTCAAAGTTTCTATATAAAAATTACTCACGTCTTTATAAAATGGCTCACGGCAATTCCAATCTTGGCTACACCAGGGCTGGAACACGTGAACACAAACCCATCAAAAATCGCACAAAATTCGGGAAAACAAAGCGATACCACGCAATTACAAATAATGAAAAAAAAGAAGAACACACGTCAATTTCTTATTTGACAGAAATCGACAGTATATATTAAGAAAATCATATTTCTGGTTTACGCGCCTCTAAATACCCAAATACGTCCTCGGTTTTTATAATAGGGTGGCAGGAACGTGCCTCCCACGTTAAAAATCCTAAAGCTATACAGGATTTTTATTTTCATTTTGTGGATGCAGTGGAATTGCTGAGCTATAGGCTATAGATGAGCAATTCCACTGCATCCACAAACTCGCCCTCTACGTACGACACATGACGAGAGACTACGCAGTGGTAAATAAAAGTACGACTACAACACACATTTTATTCGCTTAAAGGTAACCGCTTTTTCGTCCATCGCGAACCGTAATTAGTTACCAATGGCTACCGTCAATAAGCCAATTGGACACGGTACTTCGCCGAGAAGAATGGACGCCAAGAGGTCACGCTCCCATTCTTCGGTCAGCTCATCATTCTCGCAACAAAGAAAAACAAAAACAAAAAAAAGTCATTCGAGGTTTTATGTGTTTTTTTTTTTTCCCTTTACTAAGATGAGCAACAACACATACACATTGATAAAACAGCCAGACACGCGTCGATAAATCCACAAAGCAGTGCCGCACTTGCCGCGGGAATCCGACCGTGCACGCATTGACCTGACAGCCCGTAACCTGAACAAACAGGACGCTGGCATGCGTGCGGATCCCAACATAGTCCTACAAACGAAAACAAAAACAATACAAAAACAAAAAACGACCGCGTTGTCGTCACAAAGGAAGCGTGCAAAGGAGACCAAGATCATAAAAAGCACGACGATCGAATCACGAACTGGACCCTCGACGCAGCCCCTCGCACCTCTCTGTGTTCTGGCAGCCCGAGAACGCGGAGCTGCAGTGGTCGACCCGATGTGATGCGAGCGTCACGAAACAAGGACGACGCGCTGAGTTACGGCAGGCTGGAAGTCGTATCGATGCAGAGCGCGTGCATTCGAGCGATCGTGTTTCACAACTGTTAGCTCTAACTGCCAGGTTCGGAGCGTGTACACCCAACAAACAGCCTGTGAGTTCGCCTTCCCTGCACAAAGTGGAGACATCCAATCACGACGAACAATGAACCGATGTCGCCAAGCGAGATCACTCGCTGGGCGCGCGCATTCCGGAAGTGGTGCCGCCAGCCATTGCTACTTGTAGTTTGGGACGCCCCGGCGCAACAGATTGAACCTACTGCATGTCTGTACGTCATACGATTGTGTTGTTTGTGATGCCCCTTAGTTCGCTCAGACAAGCGCAGAAAGCGGTTCCAATCGTCTTATCGCTTTAGAATCGCTTTGTCGTCTGCTTCTTCGCCTCTCGTGAACGCGTGAACCCACTGCCGTTCACGCGGTGGTCAGAGCTGCGGCCGCGTTGGAAAAAAACAACGACGCCACTACTCGAGCATTCCGGCTGCTCGGACGTCTCAATGAACTTGGAAACAAGTGAACATCTAGTGCAATAGCAAAAGAACAAGAAAATCTCAAAGGGACCATCGGCTCGCCAGCAACCGCGGAACAGCATCAAGTGCGTTGGAGAAAAATTGAGCTAGGTAGGGCTCAGTCTTGTGCCAAAACGTTTAATCAACAATGAAGTAAGAGGAGAGTCAAAAGATACTTTCTCGGTGAGCGATAGCTTTCTCAAAAGTTGTTTCCATTCTGGTTGACAGCTTGCGCGACAAGGCCACGCCTGACGCCGTAACAAATGGCATCCCAAAAAGAAGCATGCCATGCCAGGAAATACCTGAAAGCTTGGGTTAGGAGATGATTTTTCGATGTACAGTTTCTATTCAGTTTTTATTTTTGTATGCGACATGCTCCGGACGCTATGCTGGTCGCCCAACGGGGCAAGGTTTTTTTCTGCGGTCTCGAGTGGTGTTAATCAGAATGGGTCATTAACGTCATCCTAATAGACCACCAAAAAATTAATCAGGTTTGTTTGTTACAATTTTGGCGGTAAGTGTAGCACTTCTAAATTACATTATGTAGTGTTTTCGCGTTTGTATGAAAAAAAAATGAAGACTGCTTCGAAAAAAGTTGTTTTGTTTCAAGTGATGCATATGGGGAATCGCTGCTCTTTTTTTAGTGATTGTCCTGATCTTTTGAAACACAGTTGTGCTTGAAACATTCAGTCGCAATAACGGCTGTAACCACCAAATTACATCCAACAAAAAGTGTATTAAAAGCGGCCTCCGCAAATACTGCTGAGGTCCTATTTGAGACAGACCAACGGATTGACCGCTACGGAGCGAATGCTTAGAGATTCCAGCGTACGGAACACTTCGGCACGCTCTATGTCTCGTGCCCTCTAATCTTACGCATTTTAGCTGACGTACAATAGGGTGGATATAACTTATAAATCAAATCGCAGAAACAAATCGTAAAACGCTATTTTTCCTGCCGCTCTGTCCGCCTCTGTTTACCTTTCTTTGCCAAGCTTCTTTCTTTCAGGAGAAGACATAGTATCCGAGGCCTTTTTTGACCGGTTGTTTGTTATTATATAGCTCCGTGGTATACAGCAAGTGAAACCACCGATCCCGAAAAACCATGAGTAAACACGCAGCTAAATGTCTCGTGCTAAACCGGAGAATTTCCAAACGCCGGGCCTACAATGCGCATTCACGCCGCGGAGAAGAGCTGGGGGAGAACTACAGGTACCAGAATGCACCGCGGCAGCGGTGGCGTCGCGCAACTCCTGGTGAGATCGGTCTGCGAACGTCGAGAAGCTAAAAATACCCACCATAAAACTGCGTTTTTTTCTTTTATGCAGTCACGATGCCGGTATTGTAAACAATGGTTGAACTGTTTCTACAGTGCACATAAAGACATTGATAAATCTCTCCATATATATATATATATATATATATATATATTTTTTTGCGCACACGCATAGACGTATTTTTCAAGGTAAGCAATTAACTACAGGTGCGTCAACAGTATACTTGAGCTGCGAGACTTTGAAGTACAGAATCCTCCATCGGGGCTGTTTGAAAACACCCTGGTACCTACTGATTATTCTGAGAGCCCTGTGCATGAGCCTCGTGAAAGACAGCGTTTCCGCTGGGGTCCAGGGAGCCGGATTAGCGGCACAGGAGCAGAGGGGCTGCGGTCCAGGGCCCCCGACTCTCTGGGGGGCCCCCATGAAAAAAAAAGCTCGTAGAAAAAAAAAAAACAGAAACCTAGAAATATATTTTGGAAACCGATGTTGCTTTGCTGCAGCATTCGAGAAGAAGAGGATATACAAAGATGATGGCTGATGTCAGCGGGGCCAAACCGGAGCACTTTCGCGTAGCCCACTCCTATCCCTATACAAAGCCGGCCCTTTGGGTGGAGTGACCGACCCCTTAGGGTGCTTGTCCGCTTCTTTAAAAGCGGCTTCGAGCAAACGAAGAAAACGCGCGAGGGAGCCCCCACTACAGGCCCCACAATCTAACATTTTTCGCTCCTCTTTTTTTTTTTTTTTTTGTCAGGAAGGGAAATGTCGTAAACACCTCCCCCCTTCACCCTACTCGGGCTCGTGTCTCGTGCGGCCTTTGACGCTGCTGGGGAAGGGAAACAAAGCTGCCATGCCGCCTCCGCTGGTGGTCTTGTTGGAGTGCTTCCTAGTTGAAACCAGACGGGAAAGGTAAATTTTCTTGTATTTTTGAGGCCACTTTCTATTGATTAAAAAATGTAGGAGCTACTGCAGTATTTCCCAGGTTCATTGCCTTAACCCGACATAATTATCATCATCATCGTCACCATCATCATCATCATTAGGGCCCTGAAGCGTCCTTAGCCCAGGGCCCCAGAAATGCCGTAATCCGGCTCCTGACTGGGGTGGGTTAGGGGACATGTCACTGTATAACGTCAGTACAGACATGAGTGCGCTGAAAGCAAAGCAGACAACAAAAAGCTGTAAAACAACAAAAGAATAATTTTATTAATTTTAATAGCAAGAGCGCAGGATTTTGTTTATGCTTTCGGTCAGTACCCAGTTGGCAGTTCACAAATAAATCTAAATGAGAACCGAAATTACACCGACAAGGAATGAACCCGACCTGCTTGCTTGGACGCATACATGTTCACGCTGTCATGAAACGTTGGAGAAGACCACATTTCCTTTCATTCATCGCGAACATACTTTCCCGTACGCACGTTTATAACGCAATCCTATTTCGTACAGACAAAATAACCAACTAAAGCTGTCCTTAAATACAACGCCGCAAACCGAGAACACAACAAAGATTCCGGAATGAGTGATGCGCCCGCATGGACAGCGGCGTAGTGCGCATCCATTCTTCGGAAAGGAAGCGCGCGCAGCTTCCCATATAGACTACCCCCCGCGAACCAAACACCTACGCTGCAGAAACAAAACTACAAAGAAATTCGCGAAACACAGGAAGACTCGAGCATTTAAAAGAAACAAAACCTTTCGACGCGCTTCAAACCCAACACCTGGCGCGGGAGCCCTCTTCAGCTCCGACCGTAGCCCCATAGTTTTTGTTTTCCCCCACAAATTGGCGCCCAATCTGGAGTTCCGTCCTTTCCGCTTAGAGCAAAGCCAGGGCAGGAACTGAACGGACCCAGAACGAGGTGAGATGATGCCTCCCTCCCCGTCTCCCGCCATCTATTGGCGTTTCAGTGAGCTGCACCCGGCCCAATTTCACCTTAGCGCCGCGCGTGTTTCCTGTCTCTAATTAGACGAGTAGGGTGGCACCAGGTGGCGCTGAAGCGCGAACGGTGATTTATCGCCGACCACGGGGGGGGGGGGGGGTCCTGGATGGGGTTCCTCAGCGGACTCGTCTTTCCGCTTCGGCGTGCAACGAACAAAAACCGCTTGTGTCCTATCAGCTATACGTTGGGCGGCTTCGCTTGTTTTAAGCGACATTGCGAGAGGCAGGGCGTGACGCTGCGGATGTTTTTTTGTCGGTCAGGAACTTTAGAATGACGTCCTGCTGACAGCAACACGTGCTATCGCTTTGTCCTGTCACCAGCGCGTAGTGATGAGTCAGACAATGAATACAGACAATGGGGTTATGTCGCTTTGCATAAAGGATGTCTTCGTTCAAATACTTCGGTTTTTCTTGTCCGTACTGGGCGTCTGGTGGAACCCCGCTCGTCGAAGTATCTCCGAAGGACTGAAAACGCTAGAAACACCAGCTGGCCGTCAAACCTACAGGATGAACTGTAAGGTATTCTTCATTGCACTATGCAAAAATAACAATCGTACTCGGTGGGCTTTCAAATTGCCTTGTTGTCCGTGTACAAAGAGCTCATGACCTATCGAAAGAGACATTGTAAAACAAAACAAAAAAAAAAATGTTTCGTCGCGCCAAAACATGGATGATTTGTTCGATGTGCGTTTGTTCCAAATGATCAACAAGAAGAGGAGTATAGGTCTCTCGGTAGCAGAAAATCCTGGCATCGCCATCTTACAGTGTCACCTGTGCTGATTTCGTAAAACGGCTAAACTGGATGACCATGGCTAATGTCTGTGACCATGGACCACAAGGATGGTCATAGGCTCATGGCTAACCCTAATGACAGTGTCTAACGGTTAATGTTTCAAACTATAAGCCGTAAAAAAACATACATAACTTATTCCTTGCTTTTGGGGCAGGGAGGAGGGGGCGTCTCAAAAACGTGCCAGACATGCCTGGTACTGATCTCGATCGCTGATATTGTAAGGCGGCTAACATACCGAGGCGGACAGCCGCCTCTACTCTGACTATATTGGTAAGTCCGTTTCTGAAGTAACGTGGATGACAACGGCGAACATAGATGACCATACCCGACATGAATTGATGCCTAGTATGAATTACAGTGGCTAACAGATACAATTGATATTCCCAAGACATGTGAACATTGATGACTAGCCATGGGTTCAGCAGGGGCACCATTAGAAGTACGTGCCATCTACGGTACTAACCTTTCTGATCTCGTAAGATCGCTAACATAAATGGCATGCATGAAGGACCGCTAGTGGCAAAAATGAATAAACGTAAGTCTTGTAAATGGAGAGAGTATATGATAAAGAGGAGGGAATATGTGTTCCTTCAAAGCTCGTTTCCCACGTTTCTTTTTTTTTTTTTGTGTGTGTGTGTGTGTGCGAAGCAACCGCTTGTAACCGCTCACAACGAGAGGACACACAGGCACACTGGCGCCATGTTTCAGGTTGTTGTGGACAGGGCTGGCATGCAGTATCGCGATACAAATGTATCTCGATGGTATCTTAGCCTTCGAGTATCTGTATCTCACCATCGACATACATTTGAAAAATATATTTCTATCTCGGTAGTGAAATACATTTAAGATGTATCGCTTGTATCGCGATACTTTTGCCCGACTTAGGTATCTCGTTACATTTGTTGCCGTTTATACGATAAATTGAAAAGATAAAGACACGTGTTTGGTGCAATTGTGTCTTCAGAATTTATAACATGAACGCGCCCTATATCATAATCCATCACAATCTCAAACATAAAAAAAATCCTGTAGTTTGAAAAAAAGTTACTTGCAAAAAAAAAAATACTTCTTTTACAAAGATTTTCTACTCTTTCCAATTTAGCATAGGGAATGCTGTAAAGAAGTTGGGTGGACAAGAGGTATACGGCTCGGTTTTCGAATCTCCTCACACTACATGGGTGACTCAAGAAGCATATAAGACGACAGTTTGAGATGCGCACTCACGGCAAAACTGAATTCATTTCGTGCCATGCCTTTTGTCATGCACGGAAGGCAGTGCTTACCGTTGAGCAACTATATGTGGTTCACCAAGCATGACTTTTTTTTTCTTTTTTTTTCTTTTTTTTTGAGCGGATTTAGTTTGAGGTAAGGCGAAGTGCATAAAATGACAAAAAAAGAGGAGCAAAAGCGGAAATTTCCCTTTGCACTCACCACGAACTACGCCCTCTCCACGTAGCGCCGTTTGGGAACAAATGCATTTCTATAAGGATCTGTATCTATATTCCGGAATACGTTTTCGACGATCCTTCAGAAGTATCTCAGAAATAACCCGTTGCGTGAAAGACAAATTATTTTAGTATCTGTATTTTGGGCCTTGAAATACATGTATCCCAGTATTTGTATCCCCGAATAATTTTTGGAATATCTCTGCCCAGCCCTGGTTGTGGAACATTTCAGGTCTGCGCATGAAGGTTTTGCAGTATTTGCGAGGTTAAATCAATATTGTAGCGTTCCTCCAAAACAGGAACGAAGGATGGTTCATCGTTTCTTCTCGATCTTGGAGCGAGTTCCCGCCACAAGTTCCGGTGGTTAGAAAAGGAACACGTTCTCATTATGTTTCAAGGATCGGAACGATGTCGTTACAGGAGCGTTACGCTTGCGTATTCTAATGAAATATTCTGCTGGATAATCGGTGGATAAAATAAAGCGAGCGAGCAAAAACATCCACATCGAACTACGTGTGTATATGAGTCGCCACAGTCAGGTTTGTTCCAGTTCTTTGTTTTCGACTATTCGCCCGTGTTTGTACGCATGACGAAGCTCCAGCGCTGCCGCCCGATATCGGCGAGCACCTGCGCGCTTCCGGTTTTCTCTTCCGTTTGTCTCGCATTCTTCTGTTATCTGTATACCACGTTCCACAATGCGCACAGGTTCTTACAAAAGTATTACAGGTACTTCTCCCAAGGAAAATTCTTACCCGATCACTGTGCGCTGCTGAAGAACAAATAAATACACGACCGGAAGTCTACTGGGGTGCCAAATACTGTGGCGCCCTCGTGGTACCAACCCCCGCTGAATGAGGTGAATATCTCGGACACTTTCCCATCCCTCGAAGACGGAAGCTGAAGAGGATTCGCTCAAAAAAGCTCAAACGGCTACTAAATGTAGGTAAAATGGCAAAAAAGGAACGCCGTTCCTCATGTCGTCCCTTCGAAAACTTAAAGCAGGAGTCACACTGCTTGTATAGGGTGTCACAAAAGAAAATTTACACGGTCTTTTTTACCACAAAAATGAACCAGGCATCACCGAACGCTCATTCTCCGCCCAAGGGTAGAGCTAGAGGTCACAACCAGATGCCAAAGTTTCAGCCCGATCCGATAACTTAATCGAAACGTTACAAGTGATTTTCTGAAAATTTCAATGGGAAAATGGAGCCCATTTTTGCCCGTTTTCGGTTTCTGGTGCCATAGAGCCCCATGTGTTTGAAAACTCCGTCGGCCGCCATTTTCCCATTGAAATTTTCAGAAAACCACTTATAACTTTTGATTAAGTTATCGGATCGGGCTGAAACTTTGGCATCTGGTTGTGACCTCTAAGCTCTACCTTTGGGCGGAGAATGAGCGTTCGGCGATGCCTAGTTTATTTTTCCGGTAAAAAAGACCGTGTAAGTTTTCTTTCGTCACACCCTGTACATCATACAGTCTGCATACAGATTCGAACGCGAGTCTCATGAGATATGCGCTCTTCGAATGCCGCATGGCCATGGTTTCAGGAAGAAAACTTGGCAGGCGGCATTGAACCCTGGATATTGCGGTGACTCGTGTATGCAGGCTGTGTTTTGTATAATGTATGAGCAGTTTGACTCCGGCTTAAAAGGGCCCACATGAAATGAATTTTTTGGGTTGGGATGAACGATTTTAAATTGGGACTTTACTAATCGCATATCGTTTAGTTGGCCGAAAGAAAAGAGTCTAGAAAGTCAAAAGCCCTAGCTTTTTGGTACGAACATTTGAAAATATCATACCGTGGACTATTTCGTACCTTCTTGCCTTCGAAAAGCTCTCACGCCTTTTCACTATGATACATCCGCGGTTCCAAAGGCGCGTCACCGGCGCCAAACTGACGTCAGCAGAGCCCACTCACGCATTGGACACGAGAACTGCGTCACTCGGACGTATGCGCTCGTCAACAATCAATGCGTCGACAGAATATTTGGATTCGCGTTCGTGGCCAATGAGTGCCCTGACG
This sequence comes from Ixodes ricinus, assembly GCA_037355805.1. Taxonomy (NCBI): domain Eukaryota; kingdom Metazoa; phylum Arthropoda; class Arachnida; order Ixodida; family Ixodidae; genus Ixodes; species Ixodes ricinus. Next base: position 4,961 of record JAZHYW010025443.1, on the reverse strand, counting down.
GAACTTATCGTCCCTGAGGAATGACAAGTTCTATGGTGTGCATAAAAAGCACGGTGGAAGCTAGAGTCATCGCACCGGTGCCGAAGGAATGTCACGACCACGTGATTTCACAATTCGCATTTGAGTTGAGGATTAAAGCTAAGGAGGAAGAAGTAGGAAAATCGTTTCATGACCCCTTTAAGTATGAAGACCCTCTGTCCTGGGAAAAGTGGCGCGTTCATTGTTGTCGAAATGCTCGAGACACGTGCCGCCGCCGCCACTTCTGCAGGAAGAACATGGCGTCCCAAATCTAGCTCAGTGCTGCACTGTGCCGCCATGATCTTCCCAAAAGCTGCACGTTGCACGTGACTCGTATACATCGACGCACCTTGCGCTACTTTTGAAACATGAAGGGGCTTTATAGTCTTAACGAGTTCCCGTTCCACTTCCACCGATGCAAAATAGAACGGCGGCGTTCCTTTCCTCCTAAAAGGTGAAGACATATCTGTCCTGATCTCCTGGTAATTTCTGTAGTAATAAACATTCCTTTGAACTCGAACGAGTTCCAGGAATGTCGTTCGTTTGGAACACCTTTCCGCACAACACTGATTCAAAACACCTGCGCGCGTGAAGCTGTTGCACACCCGCCGCCCTGACCGCGCGTACCGGGGATGCCGCGAAGCGATCCAAGGGGTGCGCATATATGCTGTCCGCTGTCGGTGAAACCAGAGACGGCCATCCCGCGCGCGTGGCGACCGGGTGGACGCAGCTGCGGTATCGCCGCTACGCGCTGCGGCACGGTTCCGGCTCGTGCAGCAACCAGATATATACTATCCGGTGTCGACTTGCGTCGCGGTCTGACGAAGCCGCGGGATCCAAAACAGCGACCGACGACAGTTGGGTCGCCAGCGTTGCCAGTTTAGCGGTTTTCCCGGTAAATTTAGCGGTTTAATTCTGAGGCTGTCCAGCGGGGGAAATTGCCATTTTGCGGCCGGCTGGTGTTTTAGCAGTTTTCAAACCATGTTAACGGTTTTGGGCTTTTTTTCCTGGCGGTTTAAGAAGTGCTGGAGTTTACGTTTATCAGTGGTGAATAGCTTAATTTCTACAGTCATATAGGTCGTCATCTTTGCTTACTCCCACCAAAATTGCTGTCAGTGAGGGAACGCTTTCGACGCCATCGGGAAATTACAATGGAACATTATTTAAGCGTGATTTCACCTTATTTGTGCGCGAATGTAAAAACTCATTTGCCAGGACTGCCAGATGAAATGAGCTTAGCGAACTATCCGCAGTAATTGAAGAAATATGGGAGCTCTAGGATTCTAAAGCTTCGAGACTATATACTGGAAGTACCAAGCGACGTTAGAAGAGTCAAGTACCTCAGCCGAAAAATATAAGTTTTTGAAACGGATATGAATTTGTTCAATTAAGCTTTAAACTGCTACCATATATTGCGCTAAAGATCGAACAACGCAGGTGTACGTCGGCATGGTAAGGCGAGACGTGGTATACAACCAATAAGAATATGATCAGGCAGTGGACATTGTTCTGTGCATGGAAGCATTTCCGAATCAAACAGCTCACTTCTTAGGTTCTAAAGGTTATTTATTATACTGTTTTATATTATTATAAAAATACCTTTTCTTAAGAATTAAATTTTCCTCTGTGTTTGAAATTTCGCAGTTTTTAGAGGTTTTTCCGGGATCCCTATTGCAGGTTTTTTTTATTTTTAAGGTGGCAACACTGGTTGGAAGTCTCGTCGATCGCTGGACTTCGAAGTTCGAAATGCACGATACAGGAAAAACATCGATATCCTGATGTAGTGATTTTGAACTTCCAAATTCCTCGAAGTTACAATAAGGCCCGTCAGGCCCTGTTGGCGTAACAGGCGCTGTTTGGACTGTTGGGGAGGAGATCGAGGACTAGCGCTCCCTCGAGGCCACCTCGTGAACTAACGCTGTGTGCCAAACAAACCTCCGACCGTGTCATTAGTGCATCGATGCCATGGAAGACGACGACGCAAGGCTCGTGAAAGATATGTAATACTATTATTTTTTCCTAAACTCATATAGATAGAAGTACCTTAGTCCTCTCTTGCGTTCAATGTCATTGAAGTCCTCTTAGAAGGAAAAACAAGTGCATATGTATTCACGCGAGGGAATGCCGAGCCAGCCGCGTCAGGTCGGCCGCAGCGCGCTGGATCGTGCGTAATTGGCGCGGCGTCCATGTTTTGTTTTTTTATGATTTACAAAACACGCATTTTTCTTTTTCAGTTACTCTGTCTTTTGCGACAACCTTGACGACATCGGCGAGAGCCAGCGGTTTCTCGTTGAAGGAGAGGACGTGCTCAGCTGCGATCATGTCATCGAGTGGAGCGTTGCGCCAGAGCCGACGACGGACAGCGTCCGGATCGTCGCGTACAGGCTACAGTCCTCCGCGCTGCATATGCCCGGTTCAAAAGCATGCTTCGAGCACTGCGGTACGTAGCAGGTGCGCACCATATCGCTACAAACAAGTATGCAGCGAGGACGGAAGCGATGTGGGCGTACGCTGGGAGAGTGCCAGCGTCGGACTTTTGTTTGCCACACAGCGATTGTTTGTGGTGATGATGATGATGATAATGAAACAGCGCCCTCTATAGTTCTATCTCCTCGCCAATAATAATTTAAAAAAAACACCATGCGTTCACTTGCGTTTGGAACAGGGACGTAGCCAGTCAAGGCGAATAGATGGTTTGTAAATAGTTACGATGACTCCTATAACGATACCCAATATTCTGCCAACGCCTTTGCGCGTGCATCGTGTCGTTAGGGGGTATTGTTATCGGAGGTATCGGAACGATATACTAAAACTACCTATGAATGGAAGCATCCCAGCGAATGGCGAAGATCATAATATACGACTAGATCTGAAAAATGTGACGCGCGCAGAGAGAAAGAGCATGGCGTTGCACTTTCTCATCGGTGGCAATCAGTTCATCGAACGTTCAATCGACATGCGATGTTTAATCGACAAATTGTTTCATCGACAGCTCAATTTTTTTTTGTTGTAATAATCTGCATCATATTTGCTGCGAAGCAGCATATACTTGTAGGTGAGGTAGGTTAACACTTTCGTAATGAGCCGCAGCAGACTGCCACAGCGAAGTGGCGTAAATAGGGTAGCCGAATGCGTTAACGTCCACCCCAGTGATACACGCGCGAAGAAATGTCCATACAACGTGCAGTTCGCGCAATGAGTATCGATGAAACGTTGGTGTCGACAAAACGTGTGTTCATGAAACGTGTGTCCATGAAAAATTATCTACGAAACGTAGTTCTACGGAACGAATTTCGACGAAACTATAGGGACCCCTTTCTCATGGCCCCAGTGCACACTGCATGTTTAACGTCTAATCGTACCGTGAGCTTCACCATGTTAACTAACAGATATATTGAGGTTACAGTGCGACACAACAAACAAGAATTTTGCAAACGTACCCCATACACAACTACACATACAAAATATAAATCAAAACAAAATTAAACCTAAGACTGTTATTCAGTGATGCTATTAATTTTCATTCCGATATCACACTTTCGAAAGTTGTAATAATATGTAGAGCATGACGTCTAAAATGTACTACTCCAAAAAAAAAAAAAACATATACTTTAATACACATGTGCATATTCAAAATTTATTCCAATAAAAGAATTTGCAACTTACAGCGATGGCGGTAGCACGGTGTGATAATCTCGTTCCCTAGCGCTTGAATGAACGGCTTCACGATGGGGGTTATTGCTTACAACTTACAGAGTAATGCCTTCATTTCGCTCGTTGTTTCACGAAACTAGTATTACTTCCGCGTCGCAGACCGAACCTCGTACAGCTGTTCTACGACAATTAAAAAAAAAACATATAGATAGTTTAATACAGTGATTTTCAACAGCTGAGTCCTACAGAACAGTACACTTCGTCGAATAAAACACAGCCACTGTCGTTGCCAAAGGTAGACTAAAAATAAAGTGAAATAAATGTCATCAAAATCGAACAAATCAAGCAAGATAAGGCAGAAGTGTCTGTCAGACATGTAATTTTTAGCGATACAGAATCAAATGAAAATGTCGCGCTTCAAAATTTTAAATTGTACGTCTCTCGCAACCGTGCCATTGGACACTTGACATGCATGTCTCTATAAAAAGCGTGCAGACATTTATTTCTTTTCCCAGACGGGACTCGGAAACACAGCGACGGCAATAACTCATCACAGTCTAGTGTACCGACATTGCGCAAAAATGTCACGTCACCCGCAAGCTTCCTGTCACGAAGCGTCTGACGGCCAAGGTCTTCCAAAACAAAGCTGTAGCTAAAAAAACGGCAGCGACCAATGTGTCTATCATACGCAATGCAACAATCCAGGTGACAGCCATTTTGATAGGCACCAGCGCACAGACACGTTACTGAAAAATAGTAAGGAATCACATTCACAATTACTCAAGGCTAAATTGTAATTAATTACAATTACAATTACACTCCAATAAGAGTAAGTGACCGTTAACCCAAAAAGTAATCCGTTACTTTCGTGGCGTTACTTTCAACATTAGTGTCCTCAAGCAAGAAACAAAGGAAAGAGGGTTATTAAAGTTCTTATTGTTACCACCTGTTCTATTTATTGACCTTAAGTATTTTGAGCAACAGCTGGCTCTCGAAAGTCTCATCACACACAAAAAAACAAAAAATGTAACGGATTACAAGGAATCTGTTACGTAAATATGTAAAAGGATTAGTTTAAAATTACTCTAGAAAATATGTAATTATTCCGTTACTAAATTACCGATAAATGTAAGGGATTACAAGTAATTTCGTTATTTGTAACGGATTACGTACAACTCTGCCAGTGCACCCCTTATAGTTACTTTCGTGGCGTTACTTTCAACAGTAGTGTCCTTAAGCAAGAAACAAAAGGAAAGAGGTTTATTCAAGTTCTTACCATCTGTTCCATT